>VZRI01010253.1:0-40936 GCA_013397515.1 Upupa epops
ATTAACAAGATGTTCCTGGACTTAGTTGGGAGCAAAAAGAAGGTCTATAGGCAGTGGAAGCAGGGACAGACTGACTGGGAGGAGTACAGAGCACTTGTCTGTGCAGCCAGGACCCAGGTTAGAAAAACAAGAGCAGAGAGAGAATTAGATATGGCTAGGAGGATAAAGGGAAACATCAAGGGTTTCTTTGCATACATCAGTAACAAAAGGAAGGCTAGGGATGACATCAGGCCTTTTTGGAGGGAAAATGGAGACCTGGTCACAAGAGATAGGGAAAAGGCTAAGGTACTTAATGACTTCTTTATCTCAGTCTTCAAGGGCAAAGGGTCTAGCCACTCCACCCAAGTCCCAGTAGACAGAGACAGGGTGAAGGATGATCCAGCAACTTTGAGTGACAATCAGGTTTGAGACCATCTGATAAACCTAAATGTGCACAAGTCCATGGGGCCTGCTGAAATACACCCACAGACCCTGAAGGAACTGGCAAATGAAGTTGACAAGCCACTAGCTATCGTATTTGAAAGATCATGGCAGTCTTGTGAAGTTCCTGCTGACTGGAAAAGGGGAAACATCACCCTCATCTTTAGAAAGGGAGAACAGGAAGACCCTGGAAACTATAGGCCAGTCAACATCACCTATGTAACTGGATCATGGAGCAGATCCTCCTAAAGGCCCTGCTGAGGCTGTCCTTCACCGAAGAAAGCTTTCTACTTTATCTCTCAGTATTTTGAATTGTTATGACTGGCTCTTTAAGGAAGCTGAAATTCTTTATGCAAAGCAGGCTAAAGGCGTCATAGAACGTATTGGGTTGAAAGGGACCTCCAAAGGTCATCTAGTTCAAGCCCTCTAAAACAAACAGGGACATCTCTCACTAGGCCAAATTGCCTAGAGCCCCATCCAGCCTGACCTTGAATGGATCCAGGGATGGGACCTTTGCCACCTCTCTATGCAGCCTGTTCCAGGGATCCCCACCCTCAGATTAAAGAACATTTTCTTGATGTCCAGTCTAAATGTACTCTTTTCCAGATTAAAACCATGACCTCTTGTCCTATTGTTACCTGCCCTGTGCCTTGTCTTCCACAGCCTTCTGATAGGCCAAACTAGTTGACATTAGTCTTTCCTCATATTTGAAAAAGTGGTGATATGGCAAAAACAGGTTAAGGAAGCTGTGAAACTCAGCACTTCTGGAGTGCTTACCAGTGGTTCTCACCACTCTTTAGTGCAATTAGGAAATAACACCCTTCTCTGTTTCCCACCTCCTTTGCCTGGTTATATTTATTAAAGAAACAAGACCCTTTGGATAGTGCACTCTGAGATAAAAATCGTTCTCGGTGAGAAGCCAACATTTCTCTTTACTATTGGTCCAAACAAGTTATTTAGTTTTGCATGAAAATAGGAGAAAATAATTCAGATTATCTGTGTATGAAAACTGAGTCAGTGTCTTATCTATGATTACAAATGGTAATGGTAATTTTAAGAGACTTCTGGTAAACTCAAATTTATCAGCAATATCCCAAGTTTGCTCTTCACCATTGCAGTAGGACAAAACAATACCTTCACCATACAGTATCATTTCAAGTGCAGATAATAAATATTTAATGCAAAATATTTTGGCCTATTATCTCTCAAAAATTCAAGGATTTGAAGTAATAATAAATCGTTCTGAAGTACTGCTAAAAGGCTTTTGAATTTCCATTAGTAATTTCTATTATGCAGAAATTCTGTTGATTATTATCTTGTTATTATTTTGTTTCAATAGTCACAGAGATGCATCTACAGGATTGTCTGACTCCAGAAGACTGAAACATGATCATTCTCTCTGGAGCCTTTATAGGAATGAAAAAGCCAAGTAAGCAGAAATTCTGACCATATGGTCGAGAATAGTGAAAAAGCACAGATGAGTTCCACTTCTTCATAAATTAATTCATCAGATGAATGAGGAGGTATAGTTTAAGTGCAAACACAGGGAGTTTTGATCCAACAGGTCCACTTTTTCATCTGATCAAAAGGCTACTGCCCATGAATTTTAATAAGAGTTGATTTAACTCACTGCAAGCATGAAAAGGTTAATATTACAACAGCAGGAGGGGCGAAAAGTGAGCATATATATCCAAATAGGGTTTTTTATCTGTAATTTCAGAAAGTTAAAGAAAGTCCAGTCATGGGTATAAACATAAACTTAGTGACAAAGTTACAAATAATGTACAGAAAATCAGCCACAGCTCAAGAGTGAGACACGGGATTTTCACTTACCCAGTTTACAATTACCACAAGAATTTAGTCACATGCATTTACTAATTTCAGCCTCACTGGATCCATGTTGTTGTGTCCAGCTGTCATCCATCCTTCTGGTTCCTTTTACCAACATCCATAAAAAAGATGTTTCAGGTAGAGTGTGTGTCAAGTTAAGCAGAGTTTGCTCTCCTCATTGGAGTCAAGCTCATCTACTGCTAGCCCACTTAGAAACCGCAAGCACAAAACTGATGTCATCATTGCATCTGCTTTCAGACATTCAGACGATTGGGCTGCTGGGATGATTGTCTACAGCCAGGCACAATTCACAGACAGCAGCTAGCCATCCTTCCCAAACTCTCCTTTTCAGGCGTCTCTGTGTGGTGGGGCAACAGAAGAGACTTCTCATTTTTGCTGTGCTTGTGCACTTCTAGTTGTCTGAATTTTACGCAAGTTCTTTATTCTTCTGCCTTGCTTTCTTATGGAATGTATTCATGTTTTGAAACCTGCTCTGAAAAACAACTGCACAGTTCAATTTCTCCTTCATTATATTAGCTCTGGATTGTGCTCTATCTTATTATTTTGGCAACAATAACTTGTTTATTTGCATTCCACCATCTCTCTGTTCTGCTTGGGTGTTTTCTGACTCTCCGTAATGGCTGAATTTCTAGTCACACTGTACACTGTGATTCTGTTAAGGTACAACTCTTCAGTTTACATTCCTGAGCTAACAGAACCTGGAGTGCTGAACTTCCCATTAAAATCAAAGGTCAATTCTTGACTGAAATTTAACATGCTTCATCCCACAGCTGAGATGACCTAAGGCTGTGTGCACAAGCAGTTACAGTAGATCTGAAACTTATCCCACCTGATTGTTGTAAATCACATGTAAATCACCTTGAACAGGCGTATTAGAAAGCCTAACGTAGTGAAACTACGCTGTGAGTTTACCTTGCACGGAAAAATACCCATTTAAGATGGAGTAATGCATTTAAGTTAAACCTACATGAGAGCAGGCACAGAGCATCGCAAAACAGCTTCAATCTGTCCTATTTTTCTGCACATCTCTGTTACAGCACTAAATGATTTCCTCAGAGTCAGCATACCTACGCCAAAAGTGACTGTAGTGCTCACAGGACTCCTCAGTTAGGATTGGGGTGGGGATGAGGGGGGCTGGATGCCGCTCCCGGGGTGGGCCGGAGGCAGGTGCAGGGCGGTGGCGAAAGCGGGTCATTGGGCTGCTAATGCTGTGGGCGGACCGGGGGCCGGGCAGCAGCAGGGAGGGGGAAACTCGGGAGAGAGTTGAACAGAGCCGGATTTAAGGAGTGGCGTTGACAAAGGTGTTGGGGTTGTTACTGTTCCTGCTGCCGCAACGCTACTACCTTCACCATGCCTGTGAAAGGAGGCACCAAGTGCATCAAGTATCTGCTATTCGGCTTCAACTTCGTTTTCTGGGTGAGGGACCTGCGGCCGGTTCCGGGGTTCTATCCTCTTGCTTTCTTTTATCTTGCCGAGGAGGAGGGTGAGCCTGGAAAAGGAATGGGAAGGGGCAACGTATCAGTAGCGCTGCTTTTATTCATGTGCTTTTATTTGTTGGTTTGGTTTTGCCACTCTTCTTACTTTTCTTTCCTAGCCCCTACCGCGCTTGCCCGGCCCTGCGTCCCCCCTCCCCTCCCCCCCAAATGCTGCTCTCCACCCGCGGTGCATATTCAGGCTTCACCTCTGCACCGTTCCCGTAGCAGCTGGGTGGGTCCCGGTGCTCCCTACTGCCGAAGCGGGATCTGGGGGCGGGACTGGCAGGCGCCTCTTACCCGGGGCCCACGGCCACTTCGCCGGATCGCGCCTTGCCCACACCCAACCATGGGAGCGGCTCCCGGTTAGCTGTTGCAGCACCAAATACTCTAGCGAATACGCAGCAGGTAGCGGAGTATGGGAAAGACCCTTAACCCGGCTCAGAGCTGTATTTTCTACTTTATTTTTTCTGGAAGAACCATGGTTAGCACAAGGCTGATGGTGTGTCCCGCCGGTTGAGGCGTACGGGGGGCAATAAGTAGCGTTTCCTTGCCGTAGTGTGTACAACGCTCTCTCGGAAACATTCTCTCTGAGTTGTACTTCTTTGGCGGTGCAAAGGTTTTAAGGGATGGGAGGATCAAGCTAATTCCTCTCAAATTAGCGCTTGCAGACGCAGTAGTCTTGTATGTGAGCTCATCATGGTGGAGAGACTCGGTGGAAGGTGTGGCTTCTGCTTCGCATCTTCTGGGAATTGTGTCGTAAGGAACATCCCAAAATAGCTTAATCAGTAAAAACACACCGCCATCACCAGTGGAAATGGTGTCCTCTGCTCTCTCGTTTGCCAGGCAGAGTCAGCAAGCATGGCTTAACTCACAAGTTTACATTGCTTTTCAAGCAGTTGGAGTGAGGACAGCTAAGTTCAACATCATCTGTCTTGTTGAAAAGTACCGAGGAAACTCAGTAAAACTGCTTGTGTGCCTAATGTCTGGGTGTGAAGTGTGAGGTACTGGAAAATAATTTTCTTGGTTATCAGCTATGGTGGAGAAATGTGTGACTCACCCCTTGTGTGTAGAGAAATTCAGTTGGAGCTGTTGAAAGGAACCACTTCTGCGTTCAGAGTATTGTATATGGGTTGATTTGAAGTAGCAATGCTAATGGATTAAATACTTGTGAACTCTCTCATATCATAAAAATAGGTTTTGGCAAAGTAATGAAATGTAACTGAACTACAGCTCAGGGAAGCTGCACACAGGGGCTTTACAAGGGCACTATAAAACATCTACTGCTGCCCGAGACTTGATGAGAGGGTGAGCAGGGAAGTAATAGTTCAGAGTTGTAACTGGTAAGAATTAAAAGCCAAACACCACACTGGCTAAAACTTCTGGGTCATTGAGACTGAACTCTCATTGAAACAGAAATACTCACATTTAGTTTTGTGTTATTTTTTTTTTTAAAGCTACAGGTTTTCTCAGAGGTTTTTATAGCACAAGAATGCTTCTTGTGGCAAAAGCATTGCCTCAGACATCCTTTACCACGAGCCATTGCCACTTTGTTCTCTGGGGCCTAGGCCTGACAACAGGGACCATGGAATTTTTTAGCTCTGTTGCTTGTGGTTTTCATGGTAATAAAAATCAAAAGCAGGGATGTAGGTTTGCCCTGTTAACAGGGTGGAGTCACCATGTTGTCACTGGCTTTTGGCCTTGGGAATTTACCCAAGAGCTGGAACAAGCTAGCCTTTGCCTGGTTCTGAGTAGCCCACTGGTGTGGAGTTGCACAAGTGAATGGTGACAATGTAGTTCAGATTGTATTTAGTGTGTCTCCTGAAGCAAGAGAAGCTAAAATATCCTGTGGATCTGTGATCAAGTTTAAACAGTACTGCTGTTCAAAATAAGCTGCTTCCAAAGAAACTTTAATGCAAAAAAAAGTTTTTAATGGTCTGCAGGTACTTGTAGATTGTGTTAGGTAGCAGGTATTCGTGTCTCAGACAAACTTAATTGACGTCAAGATGAAGCAGAAAGGGTGAAAAACCTTTGTGTAGGAGGCTATTAAAACAAAAAATGGGAAGCTCCAAGAGCTGAAACTGCACAAGGGAAAGAAACCAAGGTTTGTAAATGGTGGCGAGTCAAGCACAGAAATACTTGGTTAGCCAAAGGAGACCTTTAGGAGAAACTTGCAAAAGCAAACCCAACTAATATATCCCTCTTCACACACATTAACAGCATGGAGCTCTTCAGGGAATCCTTATGGACTTTATCCAATAAAGGTGTAAGAGCATTTTGAAAATGACATTCCATAGAACTTGCTCTGACTGGGATGTTTAGGGAAGGCCTTGAGAAAATTGTGTTACAACCTCACTTTGGATTGACCTTTTGAAAAGTGGTTAAAAATAGTTAGTCAGCATTTATTACAACTTTTCACTATCACAGAACAGTTACCTCAAACCTATGAAAGTGTTTGATTAGGTAAAGCATCCTGCTGACCTCCCACCTCAGCCCACCTCAGTGCTGGAAGGCTGGAAGCCCAGGAATTTGAAGCTGGGTTGGTTGTTATTCTGGGGCATGTCGAGTGTCACTTGGTGTCTCTGGTGTAGGTGGAGATTTTATTGAAAAGCAAGTGGTGTTGCACACATGGTGATGTAACACTGGAGAGAATAGCTATTGCAAGTCTTATTTCATAAAGAACCTGAATCTTCGGGACAGCGGAGACTGGTTGCTATTAGTTCACTTGTTCAATGTCTCATGAAAATCTCAGGGCTTTTAGGGAAACAAATAGTCCTGGAGTGGGATCCTGGCAGGGATGAAATCCCTAACAGAGCAGAGGCATGGCTGAGGTGAGGTAGAATCCTCATAATGGAGAGAACCAGCAGAGCTGGCATGCAGGAATGAACTGCATGGTGGTTACTGACCACCTAATCTGGAAAAGCATGAGGGTAACACTTCAGTGCTTAAGTAGCATTGGTTACTGAAAGTGATGAAGATGGGTGTATGCTGACCTAGCAGGATATGTGAGAATGGGACAGGGTATGTGATGCTCACCAGAGGTAGGCACCAAGTAATATTGCATTAGTTCAGAGACAGCTGCTGCCATGGAGTAATGAAATTTGGAATAAATAGATACAAAATGACTTCACAAAGTGCAGCTCTAGAAACAAGCAGTAGAAGTGAAAGACCCAGCAAAGAGAGAAGATGGTGCTACTGCATGAATCCATGGTTTCTTGCAGCATATGGTCTGCTCTGGTCTTCTGCCTAACCTGAGGAAAAACATAGTGGAGCTTCATAATGTTTGGGAAAGAAAGGTTAGGGAGGGTCTGCTATCGAGCACTGGGAGTGAATTGTGATTCTATAGCCTGGAAATGGAAGGTGGCTAGAGGTCTGTAGGATCATGACTGGTCAGATACTGGCTGTATTTGAAGAGTTAGTGAGCAAGAACTGAGGAGTATGAAGTGTGAGAAGAGCAAGTTTCAAAAAAGGGTATGCCAGTGGGAAGTGCTTTCTCAACCTTGGTTGTTGTGGAGTATGTAATTCAATGAGTACTGAGCTAACATGATGTTCATCAGTCTTTTGTTAATTTTTCTTCCTTAATAATACTGACTGTCTTGGTACAACCTGTAAATGCTCAGCACGTAAACTAGGAGATCAGTCCTGGAAATGCTGCTGTCTGCTGTGTTCTGATAACCCTTTCTGAAGGAGCCCCCTTGTAGGATGCTGTGATAGATTATGATGATAACTGGTCTCATGGTTTTTTGCCAATTGGTGTGGCTGGGCCTGGACTTCAGAGCTTCATTTACAATGTGCTTATGCCTGAATTAAAGGGTGGAAAGGTAGTGTTGATGGCCAGCCTTTGTACTTGTAGGGAATGATTTTTACTATTGTGCTGCAATAGGTCAGTAAGGTGACTCAGTCCCCTTTCAGAGGGGTGGGATTGGTAGATGGCTGCATTCTCAAATATTGCTGCAGATCATAATGAAGATTGCTGCTGTTGTGCTGCTTTTGTTAGACTCCCACCTGTGTTTGCATACATCTCTTCTGATATGTAACTGCTGGGAATGAGAGAATGGCCTCGGGTTGCACAAAGGGAAGTTAATATTGGCTATTAGGAAGATTTTTTCATTGAAGGTGTTGTCAGGCTTTGGAACAGCCTGCCCAGGGAGGTAGTGGAGGTGCCATCTTTGGATGTGTTCAAAAAACATATATTTGTGGTGTTAGGGAACATGACTTAGTGGTGGGTCTAATAGTGGACTTAGTAGACTGTATGGTTGGACTTGATTTTCTTATAGGTATTTTCCATCCTGAATGATTCTAGGATTGTCTGACACTGCCAGTACTGGCTCTGATATCTTTTTTTGGTTTGGTCTAGCCTGTAATGGAAGATGTACCAGTTCAAGTATTTGAAAGTCTGGGGTTTTATCAGTCTCAATTTATCCCTCCCCCACCCCTGATATCAAGATGGGCCTTTTCCTACCAGTCAGACTCAAACTTGGCAGGAAATCACTGTGATATTCTCATTATGTGCCTTAAACCTGAGTGGTCCTACTAGTCCTGGTTTTGAACAAGTTTACTGTGAGCATATGCTGAGTTGTGTAATGAGTGACTGCCTCTAGCTGAGCTTCCTTAACTCCCGGGGTTTGCTCAGGCTTATTGACCCTTGTGACAAAGTATTTTCCTAGTAAAACCTGCTGCTTACTCAGAGCACCTCGGTGCACATCAGGCAAGGACCTGATACAGCCACACACAACGAATGTGTACATGTGCCTGCATGGTAACCCCTTGACTTTCTGCTACTGAACAAAATGCAAGAGCTCATGTTGTTAAACTTAAATGTCATGGTTTTCCCCTTGTGAATGTTGTGGAATACAAACAGGGCTGCTGCTAATATAATAGATTAAATTACAAATAAGCAAAGAAGTGCTGTGACATATAATCAGAGTTCACATTGATTCATAAAGCAATTATTTTCTTGCTCCTTTATAATATAAGGCATCTGTCTCTGAGGAGGAGAGAGCCATGGCATTTTGTGTTTTACAAACAAATGGGAGTGCCTGCTAAATTAAGATTAGCAAGATATTAGGCCTGGAGGGTTCTTTGTTCCTGTAACTTGAAAATACCTGTGCATTTGTTCTGAGCCATTATCACATCTGCTCATGTTGCACCAGTAACAGTCAGTAGCAGTTCTTTGTTCTGACTTCTGTAGTGCGTCTTTCCTGCTCAAGTGGAGAACAGGACTTGCAGGATGGGCAGGAAAATGTGTGTGTTTGTATGTGTGCACACATTACAGAAAGCAAAAGCAATTTGTTTTGTACATCAACCAATTTTGTTAATGATTGCAGCATACGAATAAAAATGCTGTTTTGGTTCATCTTAAAGTATTTTAAATCTAGTAAGTGCTAGAGTGAAGTCAGGAATGCAGTTGGAAGGTGTTGTCTTGAAAAACCTGTGGCAAAGCTACTGGTACTTCAAGTTCTAGCTGTTCTGACTCCTATTTAAGTTGTAAATAGCAAGTATAGTAGATTGGCTTCCCAATAGGAACCTGTATAAACCAGGTGTTAGTCTTGGCAGTGATTGAAGGAATCCTGTAAATCTGCTCCTACTGTACTGGAGCACCATTTTATTGCAATAAATTCTGTAACACCAATTTAACTCACAACATTCTGAAGCAGGAAGAAAATACTTCATTTCTAGTCAATTTGTTATTCAAAGAAGTTTGAAAATGCCTGCAGTTTCTTATATAACAGCTGCCAGTGAATGTTAGCAGCTTAGAAAGGTGTTTTTTGTTTAAGCTTGAAAACCTGTGCTGCTGTGGATAATACTAATACTGTAAGGATTTAGGGTGATATTTAGCCTCACCTGCACTTACTGTTTATGGAGTTTTATTTGTGGAGTACCAACAAGTAACATGACAAACAGGCAATTCAATTAGTGTTCTCATATATTTTTTTACTGCATGCTTTGTAATGCAGTATATATGTGGTCCTGGCTTTGTTAATCCTCTCCCTTGCATAGTAAGGTGAAGTTTAGTTGTCTGTCTTTTATACAGAGGAAGATTTGGGTCAGATTTCTAGCTAAAAGCTTTTACCTGTTGATGAGGTGGAGGGAATTTAGTGATTGGTTTGGGGGTTTTTTTGTGTATTCTTGGCATACCCTAGGTAAAACTTAAATAAGGATGGTCATGTAATAGAAATCTGTTAAGCAAGCAACAATAAAAGTGGTACTTTTTGACTGACTACTGTATTTCCATATATTCATTTACCTTCTGCTAAAAGTAATGCTATGAATTCAACAGAAATGGCACATAAGCTTGGCCTAAATGTGCCATAGTTTATTGTACAAAGGTGTGTTTTTACAAGCTTTGACTCCTATATCAAGAGTTCTTGCAATATCCCACTTCTTTCCTATCCATGCCTCATTCTTCTGGAAGTGAAGGAAGGACAGGTATTAAGTAATATTTTGGATGATTCTGGGAATGTGTGGCTTTATCTGCCAGTTCTAAGGACTTGATACCTGTCCACAACCAGAATTCTAAGGGTTTTAAAAGTCCAAGTAGTTAAGATGCTGTAAGGTATCTGTAGCAAATGGAGTGCTAACCTGAGGATTTTGTTTCTCAAGGTGGCAAGGCTAGAAGGGACTGAACAAAATGGTCCTTGCAAAACAGTGATTGGATCTTGGAACTTTCTAGTTTCCTAAAGTAGTATCAGGCATTCCTGTACCATGTGTTACATTAACAAAAATGGGAATTTGTAGCTTGGATATATTCATGCCGCTATAAATATGGTATCCTGCAAAAGCTCTCCTCTAGGAGTACCTCAAGTGTTAAAGGAAAAAAACTCCTGTGGAAATTACTTGAAGCATTCAGTGCTGAGGCATACTATTATGTTCTTGCTAAAGTTAGCCAATCAAGGGGAGGGGAGGAATGTAGAGTGCTTCTGTACGGCTTCTCCCTCCTCTCAAGTATATTGCTACTTTCCTCTGCAGTGCTACAGATTCTTTTTCAGTTATTTATTGTCACATGAAAAGCAGGATGTCAATGATAAGTAACAGGGCACACTTAGATATGGTCTAAAGATCTCTAGATATAGAGGCAAAACCATGTAGTTGCAAGGAGGCCAAAGCAATGAATAGAAAAGACTGACTTTGAATAAGGTACTTGTGAGGGTGCAGGGCTGGATGGGTGGGAGGATGGAAGTCCTGCTGAGGAAACATCTTGGAGAAGAAACAGGGTTGTGTAAGAAACAGACCAAAAAACCATGTTTGTTCCAGTTTCAACAAGAATAAAGATGCATGCAGAATAAAGCCTCAAAGACAACTTAGTGTATATTTGCATAGGAGGACAAAACAAAACCCCACCTAAGAACCTCCACAGGACTAGAAGAGGAATGACCAGACTTTTTTTTCTTGCTTAGCATAATCCATCTTGACTGTAGGATAGATGTAAGTCTATCACAAGTGAGCTAGAATCTGTGATATGTTTATGTGATAGTAGTGGTTAAGGGAAACTCAACTCCTATGAAAAAAACAAGTCTGTCTGTCTCCTTAGATTGGGAAAATACTTGGATTAAAAACAAAATCAGTTCTTCACATGATGATCTTCCATGTAGTGTAGCTTGCAGCCTTTTCCTGGGGAAGAAAAATACTACTAAGCTACTAAAACCACACCAACACAGCAGCCAAAATCTGATCACTGATGTATGCCAGAGGTGGCCACATAACACTGTCTAGTGTGCCTGACTGGTTGGATATGCTGCCAAGTGCACAAAGCGCCTATGGGGCTGTGCTTGCCTTTTTCTCTGAGGCCAGCATTGGTGTACTCATCTTGTGGTGTTTTGATGAAAACTTGAAGCTTCAAATTATTTTCTTTCTGCTTTAGAACAGTTCAGTAGTGGCTGTGGGCAAGATGAGCACAATCTGAGAACAGAAGTCTGCTTTCCTTGATAAACACAAAGTCACACTTGCAAGAAAGAGCTGCTCTTTTTTCCTATTCCATGATAGAAAATTATCACTTTATGCAATTCTGCCTTTTTTAGTGATGTGGAACAGTTCACAGGCAATAAATATAACTGTTTTGTGATTCCCTTAGTCTCTTGCTCTGTTTTATCTTCTCAAGCTATCCGCTTTCCCAAGGAATAAAATGCACCCCTTAAAGGTTCCCCCCACCACTCAGAATTCAGTTTTTTTTGATAACAAAAATATTAGGTATGTCAGCTCTCTCTAATGTTTACCATCCAATTTGTTTTGGAAGGGGTCATTAACTGAACCTTGAGCTTTGCTTTGACTTGTCAAGTTATATCTCTGTAGTATGGCTTGGCGGTTCCTCACAATTTGAGTAGTCTGTCTGTAAATGTCTGCTAGGGGAATCAGCTCTGGATTTTGGTTTTGCAGTCCCTTGGTCTGTGTGCCTTATTCTCATTGAGAGCTCTGCTTGGGTGCTGAGGCTTGTCAAACCACACGGTAGAAGCAGATACCTGTGTGCTTAGGAATTGCAGAGGCACAAGTCTGAGTTGCTGGCAAAACAAGTAAAGTCTGTCTTCCTAATGATGTCACTATTATACTGTGTACTACCAAGGTTACCTTCTTCAGCATAGTTGGCAAATATTTTGTCAGTGTAACCCCAATAAGGAAAGATGAAGGTATGTGGGGGGCTTTGTTCTTGGAGCCTGTTTTGTGAAGTAGCTAGTGCTTGTACACCCTTGACACCAGCAGAGTACCTTTTGTGTAGGTTTGGAAAACTTGGGTTGGGTTTGGCACTTTCTACCTTGAGTATCACTTCATCTTTTTCCCAGCTAAAACCCTGCAGCTCCTCTTTGAGGTGTTTGGGCACCAGGTGCTTGCTGTGCAAGAAATACTGGTTTTTCTGGCACGGCTGGCCTCTTGGTTTTCTTTGATACCTGACCTCTTTTAAGTATTCCTGTTGGAACAATCCTTGCTTAGCTTTGCCTTTGTTCTGTGTGAATCTTGAAAGCTCTGCCTACTGTCCTGGGGAAGAGAAAGCCTACGATGCTAGAGAACACAGCTGAAAATACAGAGGTAGACAGCAAAGCTGCTCCTGACCTTGATTGAAAACACTCCCATAGCAGGGAGCAGAGTGTCAGCTTTAGGGAGCTGGGCTTGGTGTGGAAGGAGTGTATCCCTGGGTGCTCTTAGTGAGAATGCCTTCAATATTCTAATTCAAACTGCCATTAGTAAACACCTTCTAGTTCCTTGGAAGCAAATCAAGAATGTTCTCTTCTAGAAGGAACTTGTAATCAGAGAAAGCTCTGAGTATTTTTTTCATGCAAAGCCTCTGACTTTCTAAGCTTAATTCACACTCTTTTAAGTTTAAATTCTTTGCTACAGTGTGGTATTTGTCCTCATCTCACTTTTGCAGAGGCAAAAAGACTATTTAACTGTGTAGTCTTCAGCTGAGAAGCATGCTCTCAGATTTTTATTTTGCCCTGGGTTCTTTTTTTGTTTTGCATCTAGATGATCTTATGTTCTTCCTTTGTTAAAATCAGTTTTAAAAACAAATACTTGCCATTTGCCTTACCAAAGTACTTGTAGTACTTATCCAGTGGTTTCTGCCAGATGTTTCATTCAGAAACTCATCCCTGCAGTGACTTCCCACAAACAAAACACAGGTACCAATGTGAAGAGCAATCTGAAGGCACAGAGGCTTAGATGATAATTAAAGCTAAATATTATCTGAAATTTCATTAGTGATGTTTCCAGATCAGCACAGAGCAGTGTTGCTATTTTAGCAGCTAATAGCTTTCTCCTCTGTTATTCTGATAAACTGTTTGGAGTTGTTTTTCTTTTAATCCTGTTTTGTTAAGAAAACATCCTTTTTGAACTCTATACTGTAGTATTCTGTTCTTACCAGTGTAATACATCAAAACTTTTAGCTGTCTGAAGAGAAGTTGCTTTTTCTTGTGATACACTTGTCCTTCCATGTAAAGACTTGGGGGCGCCAAGCCATGAAATATCACTATAGTCACCCGAAATAAAACAATAGGTGAAGGGGTCAGAGGAAATACTGATACTTGGCACTTTGGTAAACTGCAGGTATTTTCAGTAAAGAACAATAACAGCATTGTTTTTACGTAGTTTAACATGTAAACATATCTGTCAGCAAGATGCCTTATGTCAGGAGTGAAGTTTGTTCTTGTTATGGATCTTTTGTGCTGGTTTCTTGTCACCAGCTCTTTGAATAACAGAATTTTATCCTGTTTCTTTCTGATGTAGTTGTGACTAACACAAGGGTGAGGGTATTAATTGGAATCATTGTTCTTACAGCTTGCTGGGACAGCAGTTCTTGCAATTGGACTATGGCTTCGGTTTGATTCACAGACCAAAAGCATCTTTGAACTGGAATCCAACAACACAACATTTTACACAGGTAAGCAAGTTAGGAGGTGTCTTGAGATGATAGACCACATTTTCACTTCCTGATTACTGTACGGTGTATAGACCTCTGTTGCTCAAAAGCTGAAGACAAAACTGCTCTAAATGGCCTTGGTGGGGCAGAAAGCATCTTTCCTTGACTGGTGCAGGGTCAAACCTCTGGAAAGCTCTTGTGTGACAATACTGCTGACTACAAGAAACTAGTGTTTTCTTGGCTTTTTATGCTTATTGTTTTTCTAGCTTAAATCCTGTAGTTAAGTGATTTATAATTCTGGAGGATATTTCTGTTTTACAAGATTAGCAGTTAGAGGATGAACACACATGTCTTAGGAACTCCTTTGACATTTGAATTGGATTTTATCCTAACTTAGATTCTATAAGATTTATTTTTTTTACCTCTAGAGCTACATCTAGGCTTAGGTGGAGGTCACTTGTAGATGCTCAGTTTTTGAAACCAATTACCTGCTTTTGAAGACCTCCAACAGTTGGGAAGAAAGCAAAATCAAGTGATTTCACGTATGTCCAGTGTAGAGCAATGAAGATGATGAAGGAAGTAGAACACCTCCCTTATGAGGAAAGGCTGAGGGAGATGGTCTTTTGAGCTTGGAGGAGTCTTAGGGGTGACCTCAATGTCTTGAGGATGGAGCCAGGCTCTTCTCAAGGACATCTGGTGATAGGACAGGGGGCAATGGGTGCAAGCTAGAAAAGAGGAGGTTCTATATAAATCTGCAGGAACCTCTTCACAGTGAGGGTAATAGAGCATTGGAACAGGCTGCCCAGAGGGGTTGTGGAGTCTATTTCTCTGGAGACATTCAAAACCTGCCTGAACATGTTCCTGTGTGACTTGGGGTGATCCTGCTGTGGCAGAGGGGTTGGACTGAAAGGTCTTTTAAGGTCCCTTCCCATCCCTAGTGATTCTATGTCTGTTGTCTGATTTGGGCAACCTTTATACATACATATTTCATATTTCTGTAGCACCTGGATTTGCGGAGGCCTGTATGGCATCAACAGCCAGCTACAGCATGGTTAGCTTGATCTTTCTTTTGCTAAGAAAACCAGCCCCTGTGGTGAGCTATTCAATCTGTCCCAACACCCGGACTGGTGTCTGAAGGATTAGTAAAGACTAAGTCATGTGGAGATGCAACTCACACACCTTATGTACATGGGTAGGTGGTTCCTATGGGCAGTATTGCTAGGAATTGTCTAGGTTTGTCTGAGGACAGAGTTAGGACTATTTAAATGCTTGTGTGAACTTGGGAAGAGGCCTTAAGCATACAGGCTGCTTATCTGTGAGGAAGCTCGTTTTATCCTGGATGTGTTGGCATGATAACAAATTGGGTGGGTCTTGCAGCTGCCAGGGGGATTCCCAGATGCTTTTAACTGGACCTTGGGAAAGGAACAGAAGTTTAAACTTAGCCATTAGCTGAATATTTAGCAAGCCTTTTTTTTTTTTTCTTGGGTAGACCAAAACAACTTTCAGCTTATAAAGCATGACTGTTATATATAGCACCTGTAACATAGTTATATGCAATGAAAGTTTATTATGTGATGCTTCAGCTACTGGCTCAAAGCAGGCAGTGAAACCTACCTGAAATCTCTTTTTAAAACTCGGTTTAAGTTCATAGGGATCTTAACGTTTTCTGGGATGAATTACTGAGTGTGGTTTCCAATAGGAAATAGAATCTGCCAATTTCTCCCTAGTAATGAAGTAAGCTGCTGTAAAGGCTTTCTATATGTCTACTAAAAATAAGAGTTTCTGGTGGACTTTCCCCATTTTTAAGTTAAAGCAGAGGTAGTAAAACTGATGCTGGATCTTTCTGCTGATAAAAGTCCAAGCTTATTCACTTACATATGCTTCATCAAATAGATAATTTTTTTGGTAGAGGACAACTTGTTTACAACTAGAAAACATGATTTGCAAGTGCTTACGTATAACTTCCTTTAAGTAATCTCTGAAGGACAGAACTGTGGTATTAGTATTGTCAAATTATGTATTTTGATAGAAACACATGCCTTCTGCTGATTCTGTCTTACATTTCACTGACTCAGAGAAGCATCACTGAGTATCACTTTGTCATGTGTGGGATGTTTTGCTCACATCTTGCTGATCTCATCAATTAACAGATGTGATGCTTAAAGTGGTCACTTCCAGGCTCAGGAGGATATAATTGCTCTCTGTGCTTCAACATACTGCCTAATTTCTGGGCAGAAGGGTCTATGGGCTCAGCTATTTGATATAATTTAAAGAAATTTTTGCTTTTGCAAGTGTAGGAAATAATGAATTTCTTGGTAGAGGTGCTGTTAATTTATGCTTCTGAAGTGTAGACTTGTACAATAATGCCACTGATAATGTTTTTCTGATTTATGATACCTTTTGGGAGAAGGTTAGTGCCTATCAATACCCAATATGCTAGAAGTAGCATGTTTCAAGAACTTAAATTTTGATAAAGCACTAGGTCTCTGTCTCTAACTGTACCACACTGTTCATCTAGGGAAGTTCATAACTAACTCTAAGTCATTTTAGAAATGTCCTAAGATTGTCTTGGATAGCTTTATTTTGCCCATTTTGTAAAACTCATGAAACTGAAGTTTTGCTGTGCATTAATATCGACAAGTTGAATGTTTTTATCTATATATTTCCCTATATGTTTGGATGTGTTTTCTTAGAAAAGTAAGCACAGCCCTTTTGTGTGTGGGTTTTTTTTTTGTTTTTGGCTTGAAATATCTCAGTGAAGAAACTTCAACCTTACTAGAGGCGACAACTGTTTTTTGTGGAGCAAATAATTTTATAACTCTTTCTGTCAAGTTCTTAACTAGGCTATGTATGTGTGTCTGTTTTTCTTCTCCCTAGGAGTTTACATCCTTATTGGAGCCGGGGCACTTATGATGCTGGTTGGTTTCTTGGGATGTTGCGGTGCGTTGCAGGAATCTCAGTGTATGCTTGGCCTGGTAAGTGTTCAGAGTAGTGAAGTTTTTAGTAGTAAGAGGAAGGAAGAGAAATATTACTGTGCAGTTAAAAGGTGGCCAGTGTTGGTTATTCTGGCCCTGCAACATTTAAACTCATGGTCACCTATGTCATGTTGGAATGTAATTTGCACTTCTGGACCTAGGTGCATAATTTTGTTGTATTCGAAAATAGGTTGACTTCAGGAGTTACTGACATATTCAAATCCTGAAGTAACAAAAGTGGGAGGGAAGATGTGTGAATGCAGAACTAAAATGTTAAGTGTAATAGTATGGATTAAACAGAATAAAGGGACAGCTCTGATGTTCAGTCTGTGAAACCAGAACTGTGATAGTTGATCCTTAAAACAACAAGCCTCTACTGTTCATAATTACAAGATGAGCAGGTCAAGTTCACAACAGCTCTGCAAGCCAATTATTGCAGGGCAACCTCATTGTTTTCAGACTAGAGGGGCCAGTAGAACTTGATGAGTTCAAACACATATGTACACTTGTGGAACTACTCATTCAAACTACCAGAAGACTTAGTTAATTACTACCACTATAGATGGTGAAAGAAGATGGAAGAAGTTAATGTTAGTTGAGCTCTGCTTAGGTTTTCTGTGGTGTGGTGGTTTGGGTTGTTTTTGTGAAATGTTGTTTGTAGGTCTTTGCTGTAATGTTGAATGTGTCTTAAAAAGACACTTTAAAAAAGTACCTTTATGACCCTGTCCTGTGGTGTTTCCAGTCTGGTAGTTGACGAAATATAGAAATGACTCTTTTTTAATGGGATACACAACAAAGGGACCATTAGCTCTCTGGGAGCTGGTGGCAAGCTAGCTATTAAGTAAGAGTTCCCAAAGCAACGTGAATGACAAACCAGAGAAAAGCTGGTTTGTCAGTTATTGTTATGTTGGAGTGACCTGGGCAACTTCAAAGTCTGACTTAACAGATGATTGGTTTTAATTAACACTGATCAAATAGGAGAATGTTAGCTTGGAGAATACTGACAGTTCTTCTGATCTTCCTGCAAAGAAGTGCTGGTCCAGTTTGGTATTCTGTTGCCTAGCCATACCAACATTGTGGACCTCCAACTGGAACCTCTCTGAATGACAGTTCTCACAAGGCTGGAGGCTAGGGACTGGACAAGTTTGCAATATATGTGGTGTTGTCATCTTAATGGTGCGATCTTTCTTTTTTAGTTCTTCCTCTTTCTTTTTGTGATTTTTGCCCTTGAAATTGCTGCTGCAATCTGGGGATTTGCAAATAAAGAAAAGGTAAGTTGCACTAAAGTTTGCAGGATGAAGGGATGCTGAAATAGATTATTATGAGAAGTTGTCAGTGCCCTGTACCATTGGGAGTGTTCAAAGTCAGGTGGGATGGGGCTTTGAGCTACTTGATTTAGTGAAATTTTTCCCTGGCCATGGCAGTGGAATTGGGCTTACATGGTCTGTAAAGGCTTCTTCCAATCTAAACTATTCTCAAAGTTCTGCTTGTATTATACAACAGGGAAGTACAGCAACTTCTAAGACATAGAATTTAATAAAGAATACTTCTATTTTGGTAAGCAGTAGGACAAGATGTGGTTCTCTTGCTTGTCCTAAAACCTCAGCTTTGGAAAGGAAACATCTGATCTATTTAAGTATGGCTTTTAAGGTGAGTGTGCTAGGTAGGCTCAGCTGTTCTGCATGAGAAATGCTGCAAATTCCCTTTCTACTTGTTAAAAGGATGGGTTTTATAGATTGCTGAATTTTTAATCACTGACTCAAAGCAAGTTTTTGCTAACAAAAAAATTTCTTTGCTATCTTCTAGGTTATTGAAGAGTTGAAGGACTTCTACAAGGAAGCTTATGGAAAAAGATCTCAGGCAGGTGCCAGAGAGACCCTGAAAGCATTTCAGTTGGCTGTAAGTACATGCTATACTTAAAATACACAGTAATGTGGCTTGTTAACATTAATCCTGACTTGTTCCTCTGAAGCACTGGAATGTGTAGTCTTTTAGGAAAAAAAACTCAGAAGCATGCTGAGGAACTCGATCTGTGGTATTGATCTGGAGACACCACAGTATGCATACCTGCATGTCTATGAGGAAGCTCATCTTTTGTCTGAAAGTAGTACAAGCTGTCACCAAAATTAATGTGTGCATGCTTGAAATCTATCTCTTTTAGAGTCTTGTCATTGAATGTGGTGACAGCCTTCTAAAATTAGGTTAACTTGTCACATTGGCAGTAAGTTTGTATAAGCTCTGTCATGATACCTAGTATAATCATAATATAATCTATTTCTCACTTTTACAAAAGGTAATAATAAATGAGGAGTTTTTTAACCTTGCTCTCTGCATGATTTCTTGTAGCTGAACTGCTGTGGTCTTACAGGAGCTCTGGAGCAGCCATTCATGGACACTTGTCCAAAGAAGAGTGTGCTTGAGTCCTTTACAGTAATGGTAAATGACTTAGTTCACCAAAACCCCTGCCCAATGATTTAGAATGAGAAAATTTTTCTGAACAAACACTTCTAGACTATGGGGATTTCCCACATCACACATACCTGGCAACCCATCTCTTGAATCAGTCCATTTGTGGAGAATCAGTGTAATGCTGCTGTGGATAAAACAAACAGGGTTAGCAGGAAATCTGAATTTGCATGGGAAACGGGCAGTCTGGGTGTCAAGAGAGTCAACAGCATGACAAACAGCATAGGACCAGTAAAGAAAGAGGCCAGAGAGCTTGGTTCTCACTGCTTCTATTGCCAGGGCACTTAGCTGGTGCTACATGGGAGTTGTGGAGTCAGATTGCCCTGTTTGTCCTATTAAACTTTTGTCAGTTTTTTTTTAATAATAGAGTCATGCAGGTTGGAAAAGATCCCTGATCTAGTCTAATCGATAACCTTACTCTACCAAGTTCTGTTACAGATTTTGTGCTTTCACAGATTGAAATGTCTCATGAACAGATATTTATTTAGATTATCTTGCCCATACAATATTTTTCTCCCCTCTGTCCATCTAAGAAGTAAATGATAAGCAGCTTTTATGGATACCTGGCTTTCAGCCAGGGCCAATCCACCACAGCGATTAGATTATATGGTAATAGCTGAGACAACATGCAGGCTTGCTTTTAAGTATGTTCTAGCTTCATCTGTGAAGTATTTGTGGCCTATTCCCAACTGCAGAAAATAGATTGAAAAATTAAGGGATGTAGTGATGTGGCTGAGCAGTGTGCCTCTAAGTAGAAGATACTGATGAAAAATTAAGGGATGTAGTGATGTGGCTGAGCAGTGTGCCTCTAAGTAGAAGATACTGATTTAACTAGTTCTTGATAATATATTCCTTTTTCTTGATTTAGTACTTTTGTTATTCCTTATCTGGTCCAAAATAAAGTCATTCAGTAGCTTGCTGTAGTCTGTTGCTGGAATAAGTATGTGGATATAACATCTGTAAAAGGCCTTTGATTCTTGGCTACCATGGATCTCTGGGGGAGGGTTATACTTGAATTTTTTCTGTAGTTGCAGCGATAGCTCTTTCTCCTGGGAGTTTCAGGTGGAGACCTCTGAATCTATCCATAGCCTGGCATGTATGTTTGCACCTAATCAAATCCTTCCATTTCTGTGCCGCATGTATTCAAGAGGTGCCTGCAAAATCACAATAGCTACTATAAATGGATTCAAATCCAATTTGAGAATGGATGACTAACATGGCAATTTGACCTAAGGAGTAACCTGGTCTAGTGAGAAGTGACCCTGTCCATGGCAGGGAAGTTGGAACTACATGATCTTCAAGATCCCTTCCAACATAAACCATTACTCTATGAAATGCTGACACCATTAGCAACAAACCAAACTTAGTACATCTGCTATTGGTCCTGATTTACCTGATAAGCTGTAGGTGTTGAGGTTTTAGTCCTGCTGTAGCCAGGGCACACTTAAATAGTTTAGATACTTGATGAGTAGATTTAAACTTCAACTTTTGTGTTGGAACATCTATGGCTGTCTTTCAAAGATGTGAAAATAAAGGCCAGTTCAAAGTAGGTTTCAAAAGATGAGTTTTCATCTCATGCAAATGGTGCAAATAGATTTGTTACAGGTGTAACACCAGTCAGCAGACTTGAGCTCAAATAAGCAAGTGAGAACAAACCTCTCGCGTGCATGGAACACTAATGAACACTTTCATTTCAGTCATGCCCTGCTGCTATTGATGATGTCTTCAATTCAAAACTGAATGTAATTGGAGCAGTTGGCCTTGGCATTGCTGTAATAATGGTGAGTTTCCAGTATTTCTTAAGCAGCTCTAAGGTCAAAAGATACTTTTGGCAGAAGTCTGAACACTACCTGGCTTGGGAGGCTACCACCCCACTCCACTAATGACATGTAGCAGAAGACTCTGGGTGCGTGCTGAAGCGGTGTGGAGCATAAAGTGTTTTAAACCTCCCTGCTTCTACTTTGGGTTGTGTTCTGTCTCCTAGCAGTTCTAGCAATCTTAAAGTTGTATCAGCATTGTACCTATACGTAGGGAGATGTTTTGCTTGTGTCCCTAACCCACTTCTTAATCCTTGTATCTTGTGGAGATCCTTGTCTTTGCTTTCTTTCTACCAACTGAGGACTTTGATAGAGAGCTGAAATAACAGTGATAAGTCTCTAGCTTAACTTTTCCAGAGGAAAATACAACATGTAAATAGGTGCAAATAAGCATGACAAGTGATTTATTAGATGATATAACAGTGGTTGAGAGCTAATTGATTTATCAAGTATTGGAACAGACTGAAATTTGGAACAAGAATTGCAGGATGAAGTGTTGATATGGCCTCTGGGCTGGGGAGAACAGCTATGCTTGCTCTCAAGTTGAACTTTCTTTGATTTCTGGTGTTTGCTTTCTTTACAGATTTTCGGCATGATATTCAGTATGGTTCTCTGCTGTGCTATCCGCAAAAACCGGGAAATGGTCTAAGAGCTAAAACCCCAAGACATCTGCACTATAAAATCTTTGTCATTAAGATTAGTGTTCTAAAAGCATTTCTAAAAAATTATATATTTGTTACCTTTTCAATGCTTTATTTGGTACTGATATAGGTCTGCTTTTTGTTATAGATTAAAATGATAAAGGTATATCAAGACAAATACTGTATATAATATCTGATTTTTCTTAAATCTTGAAACATACATGATTTGGGTGTAATTTATGTTGGAGACAATTTGATAATAAAGAGTAAGATATATTGTAAGTTTTGGGGAAGAGGATGTGTTACTATAATTACTAATAATACTATTTAATATGTAGCATGAAGTTCAACTATATGTTTTCTGCATCATTTTACTTGCGTGCCAATGCCATATTTGGAAGGGAATTGCAAAGAATGGAAAAGACTTCAGAGCACATTCAGAGTTCTTCCTTTCCCTTGGGATGGTTGTGAGCAAAAACAGCTCTTAATTGTATTCCTAAGATGTTACTACTGTAATACTTCTACTGTCTACCTCATACAGGGTGGCAAAGTATGAATGATTATTCAGGCAATGGTACTTCTGGTTCAAATACAGTATACTGTACTCTGGATACAGCTGGGCTTCTATCAGCCTATCTGCTGACAAAATAACAATCTTCTAGCATCTGACATGGTGTCAGTCCCTTGACAAGGCAGATTGCCGTACCGTATTCTCAGGATTTTTCTCTGCTTTGTTTATCCAAAGCCAACAAGGTTTAAGCTTGACATCATACAACATGTGTGCTAAATCTCAGGTTTCCAAGTGAAAAAAGTTGCATGAGAAATCACTATATAGAAGTCACTTTCACAGCTTTGGAGTTGCTGTGAAAAGCTGTAGCTGTCCTGTTTCCATTTAGAAATGGATATGGGAGAGAGCGGAGGAGTTGGTGTCAAACTCTCAGCCTAAAGGATTATAAATTTTGTGCTGTGCTTCTACTTGAAATGTCTTTTTAAGTGTTTTTCTTCCTAAGTACCTTCTGATGGGGGACTGTCTATGGACTCGAGTGCATTATTATCAACAACAATGAAAGTTTACTGTTAGCTTCAACTGACTTTAAATTTATTGTACCATGTTGGATCATGCTTTCAGTTTGCCAACATCCCACATAGTTGTAGTCCAACACTAGCAATGTTTGACAGTATCCAATGTGATGAGAACTAAGGTGTAGCCTCAGTAACTCAGCTCCTGAGATGAGTTTGGGTAAGAACTGTTTGGAAGCTCTAAAATTGTCATCCAGGTGAACTGAATATCCAGAAGACTAAAGTTTATACCTTCCACTATTGCCACCTTGTATAGGAGATGAATGGGGACTTCCTTGCAATGCTGATGCCTTAACTACAGTGATTACTACACCACTTCATGTCTCCCAGTAGTTGTCCCCTATCATGGTTTAAGTCCTACAGCCCAATCTTTAGCACTTTAACATTCCATGTATGTTGATCAGTGTTTTCAGAGTAATCAAGAGTCAAATCATAAGTCTTGATTTGTCAGAGAAGAGATTGTTTGTTATTGGAGTACTAATTTCATTTTAACAAGAATAAGAATTACATGATGCACAAGATGCAAATCATTCTGAGAGATGCATGCTAGCCTGGAATGAATACTTGTCAGTAATTGGTATTGATTAATGTTATGATGAAAAGGTCACTTTTTATAAGTAGTAGTAGTGATTGAATTTCCTGAAGAATTTAGTTCTAAGTAACAGTAATGTTAAAAGAAAGACTAACAGTAGCTGTCTTCCACTTTGGCCAAGATTGTCTTGGAAGATGGAGTGGAAGCATAGAATGTATTGGGTTGGAAGGGACCTCCAAAGCTCATCCCGTCTAACCCTGCTGCAGTGAGTAGGGACATCTGCATCTAGCACGAGTTGCCCAAGTCTCATGCAGGAATGGGGTCTCTAGCATCACCCTCATTATAAATAAAACCCTCATCTAAGCTAAATCTGCCCTCTTGTAGTTTAAGACCATGACCCCTGTCATGTCATGACAGACCCTGCTGAAAAAGGTCCTGTTGTATCTTCCTTGTAGATTTTTCTTATGTACTGAAAATCTTCAATAAGGTCTCCAGACTGAATAATGCCATCTCTTACAGCCTGTCCTTATAGGGGAGAGGTGTTTATGCTTTCTGATTATTTTTGTGGTCCTCCTGAACCTGCTTCAAAAGGGTAATGTCCTTTTTTTTGTATTGCGATCCCCTAGGTCGCCTTCAGGTGAAGTCCCACTGGAAGGGAGGGGGAGAATCACATCCCTTGATCTGCTTGCTATACTTTTGATGCAACCTAGAATGTGATTTGCCTTCTGGATAACAAAGACACAGTGGCCTATGTCTAGCCTTTTCTCTACCTGCAGCCCCAAGTTGTTCTCTGCAGGGCTGCTCTCTGTCACACCGTCTTCTGGCCTGTATTGATACTGAGGATTGCCCTGACTGAAGTGTAGGACAGAGCGTGACTTGTGGAGTAACATAGGGAGGCTCAGGTGTACAAAAGGGGTAATGATTTTTCTGGGAAGCAGTTGAAAAATTGCAGTGCTGAAAGGAAACATCTGTTTAGGGCAATGTTAGAGTGAGGAGTCAGGGTGTTGACTGAGAATGATCTGGTGCTTAGGAAGGGAGGGGCAGTGAAATGAGTCAGGGCACTGCAAGGATCCATGTTACAAAGGCGTCTGTCACGATTTGATAGGTCTGTAGTGGAGCAAATGCTGATTGAAAACATTAGGAGTAATTAGGAGTAGGAAAAAAATTATCCTAGAGATGAGGTCTGATGTCTGTTGGGAAGAATAGGTAGGATGAATGAAACAATATACATGTAAAATATTTCTTTGTCTTTTCTAGGCTATCCTAGCCCTCCCCATCACTAAAGAGAAAGATATAACTATGCTAAGCCCTTAAATCTTGCCTGGAATTTGAGAAACCACCCTAGAAAAGTAAAGGACTTAAGCAGTTTTTTTAACAAGCATAATCATGTTTCTTTATTGAATTACAGGTGCAGATAATCCCTTGCAATGAATTTGCCTTATAGGCAAATATTGTGCCTCTGTAGGAATAGTTAATGATCACCAAAGAGCTGTAGGATCAGAGCAGTCCCAGTCTAAACACTTGCTTGAATTGGGACAGTAGAGATGATGACTGGTAATGGAAATAAATCCTGTGTTACACAATTACATATGAGCAGGTGAAGTACATGAGGCAGAGCACAGGTTACTACTGGGTTTTAGCTGGTGTAGATGCGAAAATACTGGTGGGCTTCGCATCATATTGGTCTGAGACTATTGTCAACAATGCTCTTTGGCTGCTATCAGGAAATAGAGGATAAAGGCAAACTGCTGAAGGGTATGGCTATTTATATGCGGTAAGCTAAGGCCAGGAGAGGAAAATAGAGTGAATGCTGAATAGGGCAGTTTGCACCAGGAAATGGCCTATCTGCTGTTACAAGCTTAAAAAAATAAATGTTTGACTGATGGGAAAGAAGCCTTTCTTCACTGAGGAAGGCTGGATTTGCTGATCTACTAGGTAATTACTCCAGGAGTTTTTTTTTTGTCATGGATTTTCTTAGACTTCAAAAAGTTAGAGCTAGCCTGCTTCAGTAGAGTCTCAAGTTAGCTGCGTGTTTGTGTGGTGGTAGAAGAAGGTATACCAAGGCAAGGAGAGCTTGGGTTGTTTTTCATGAAAGACAGGGTTTATTGCTGGAAAAATACTTACTACTTAAAAGTGATTCTGGGAAAGCCTTCTGTGGTACAACACTGTCATTTTCCAGTAACCCTAGCATACCAGCATCGTAATCAAGTATGAGGGGAAAAATAGCAACATGTCTATGAAATGCAGGAAGAAATTTGCAAGAATGGAAGGAAAGGTGTGAGTCTAACACAGTTTAGAGGTGGGATAAATCCTATATACTCTCCAATTAGGAGAGAAATACAGCAGATCATATTCTGACTAAAATTCAATAACTAATAGGTTTACTCATAAAGGATATAGATGTATTTGACAGTATATCTACCTACACCTGTAGCCTGACTTCAAAAAAATTACCTAAAGGAATTTGTCCAATAGACAGAAAAGCCTGGATTTGATAGGTTATCACAGGCAGGACTCTTACTTTGCTATCTCCACACTTTGGAAGAAAGAAAGACAGGTTTGCAGTTTTTAGGAACTGACTGTATCTCCACTAATTTTGTTTGTCAGCCAGGCAAACATTTGCAGTAGAACAATTGCTCTGGTGGAGGAGGAAAGAAAATAAATTATGTGAAGTAAAATCCCTGTAACAAATGTGAGTCAGATGTCATTTCCATGAGGGATCTACTGATGTGCTGCTTTCTTCCAAGCCCTGAAGGCAGGTGCTTGCAAGCCTCCAGCTGTGGGCAATGAACAAGCAGCATACGCGCTCCAAGTGCTACAGCACCAAGTTTTTCATCCAAATTATTTCTTCACCAGCCTACAGCCAAAGTGAAGGTGGCAAAGGTTTGAGCACTCAGGAAGGACAGGACAGTGTTGTGAAGCTGCCCAAAATGCTTTGTAGAGGAGTAAACAATTCCCTGTTGCTGTTCTGTCCAGGAGGGGACACCCTGCAGGGCTGGGGGGCACT
Organism: Upupa epops; assembly: GCA_013397515.1. Taxonomy (NCBI): domain Eukaryota; kingdom Metazoa; phylum Chordata; class Aves; order Bucerotiformes; family Upupidae; genus Upupa; species Upupa epops. Next base: position 26,607 of record VZRI01010253.1, read on the forward strand.
GCCCTGGGTAAGAGTTGCTACAGCCGAAGAGCACAAACACACATTTAGTACAAAGCTGGGCTTTGTTGGGTTTCTATGTTTAGGGTGTGGTTTATCCCTGTAGCCACCGTGTAATTATGATTATTATAAAACAGCCACCTCTTCAGTTTCTGCCTGTTGACAGCTCTGAGGAAATGACCTAATTTGAACTGCTAGCAATGCGAATCTTGAACCCTATCAAAAGTCACTTTTAAACAAGCCTAGAACATCTAGACTGTTGCCAGACTTTGCTGGCAGTAACAAAAATAGGTTAGTGAGATTTTTGCACTGCTGGACACAGTCTTCCACATATGTGTCTCTTACAAAATGAATCCACAAGACAGCCATTCATGACACAGTGAATGCTGCTTTTCTCTGGCTGCCTGTTTTCTGTTCAATAGACATTCAGGCTGTGGCTGAGAAATGACCTTTTATGCGTTGTTCTTTATGATGTTGTTTGGTCCTTACTTGCCACAGGCTGGACTACTGCACTTCTGCTCCTCTGTCCCACCAGCAAAATTGCTCCCTTTAAAACATGAACATGGCAGATCCTTTTAGGTAAAAGTAGTTTGCAGTTTATACTGCTCTGTGCCCACCTACGAGGATTAAGGTGGAGGAAAGCTAGAGGAAGTTGCACCCCAGGACTAGTGTTTTGATTTTTATACTAGAGCAGCCTGATACAAGCTGGACCTTCGCCTCTGCTCATGGAAAGGCAGGGGAGTACTGAGAAGACCTTTCCAAACCCACAGTCTCACCTCAGCTTGAGGTTTGTAATTGAAAGAATAGCTGTAAATGCCTTTTGATGCTCTTCTGTTCCTGGGATTTCGTCGTCTCACTTGCCTCTGTACTCAAGTGGGTGATGATCAGAGACAAGACAGAGCATGTTGCCAGGAAGGTATCTCAGTATTTAAGGTTACATCCCATCACCAGCAACACAACAGAGAGAGGAGGGATTGGGATTGGGTCATGATTCAGGGCTAGTAATACTTGTAAGCTGTTCAAGCTGCAGTGTAAACACAGACAAATGTTAACAGGGCAGTGAGCATTCAATAGCTACCTTCTTGTCTCTCATTGTATGGGACTAGATGCTCCTTTGCAGTTCTTCCTAACTTTATTTTGCAGGGGAATGAAGATGGAAACATCCTCATTGTTCAGGGATGACAGAGGCATCATCTGTTTTCAGATGCATTTCAGTTCCATGAAGCCACACAGGTATGTCGGTTTATGGGGTAGGTTGATTGTTCCACAGCACTCTGGCTGTCTTTACCAGGCACGTGAGGAAGGAGAAGAGAGAAGGGACAAAGACTGTGTTGACCACTAATGTGAACCCATCCTCCACTGGCTTTATTAGCATAGTGATTTTGCAAAAATTTTCATATCACAAGCATGAGCAGGGACCATGCAAGATGTTAAAAACCCAGCTGTATCCAGTCACATTTTCAATGCAGCTGTCATTGTATCTGTTTTAGAGGAGAAATGTTTGTGTTTGCAGCATGAGTTCTAGGGCCAGCTTCTCATCCTGCTTTGCAGTACGAAGGGAGTCCACTGAGAACCTCTGCTCTTAGCAGGTGGCTGTTTTGTAGAATGGGAACATTGCAATGTATAGATCTTCAACCAATTAACATCACTAAGCCCCCAACTAAAGAATTATGTTGTGATTTTATTCTATCTTATTTCTTTCCAAATTTTCTTAGAAGCCATGGAAGCATTTGACTTTTACATGCAACATAGACAGGGATTCTTTTCCTTTCTCTTACTCAGCTGATGGCTGCAGCCTTTGTGCTCCACACCCAGCTAATTTTTTTTTTTTGTATGGGCTGCACTCCAAAAATGGTCTTGAAAAGACACAAGGATGGCAAATGTGGTGTGAATTAATAGCATAGGGAAGACTGACACAAGTCCCAGTCTTCTGATCAAGGAAAAAATTCTTTAAGAGCTAGTGAAGTGCACGAGGCCTTTCCCTGCAGAAGAAGGAAGGAGGACAGGATGCATACTTTATTGTTTTTACAACAGAGGCTGTATAAATCTTGGCTATAAGAATAATAAGGTCATATAATTACAGAATATTTCCATCTGGAAGGGACTTCAGGAGGTCAAAGCTCCTGTTCAAAGCAGGGTTAGCCTTCAGGTCAGACTGGGTCACTCATGGCTTCTCCTAACCTCATCTTGAAAACCTCCAATAGGAAATGCATGGTCTCTTAGGGAAACCTGATCTGCTGCTTGGCTGTTGTCCTGGCAGTAAAGTGTTTTCTTATGAGTCTGAATGTCTTTTTTTATTCATACTATGCCTGTGGTGTCACCATGCATTATGATGAAGAGCCTAGCTCTGTCTTTATGACCATCTCTTCACAGATACTGAAAGGCTGCTATTAGCCCCACAACAAATTCTTCTCCATGTCCAGCATCTTCTCATAGGACACATACTCCATTTGGCATGCTGATTCTCTCATGCTCTTTACCACGCTTACTCCAGTTTTTTAATGCCTTTCTGATACTGGCAGGGTACAAAACAACACAATGTTAGCCTACTGAGTGATGACAAGCTGGAAGTAACCACTCGGCTCAATCCACTGATTATACCTCAGTTAATAATAAAGCCCAGTATGTTGTTTGCCTTCTTGCTGGAGTGCATGCCTAGTCATATTCAGCTTGCAGTCTACACAGCCTCCACCTCAAATCTGCCCAAGAACTTTTTCAGCAAGGATGCTCCTCAGGCTGACAGCACATAACCTGTACTGTTGCTGTGGCATTATTTTTTTCCATGTGCAGGATTTGAGTCATAGAATAGAATCAAGGTTGGAAGAAATGTCCAAGATCATCAGATTCAACCACTATCCCAACACCTTGTTCCCTAGTGTCAAATCTACACATTTTTTTGAATGCTTTTAGGGATGGTGCCTTCACCACCTTCCTGGGATGCCTGCTCCACTGAACCTCTTTTCCTCCAGATTAAACAACCCCAGTTTCCTTAGCTACTTATTGTAAGATCTGTCCTCCAGGCCCTTCACTTAGCTGTGGTGTTCTTCTCTGTGACAGAACCCATTACCTCAATGCTCTTTTTGTGTAGGTGTTGTGATCAAAGTGTAGGACCCAGGACTTAGTGTTGTTTAAACTCATACAGTTGACTGCAACCAACAATCCTGCCCATCCAGGTCCTCATGCAGGGCTTTCCTACCCTCAAGCAGATTGATACACCTGACCAATTTGGTGTCATCTGCAAATTTGCTGAGGGTGCACTCCATCCCCTCATCCAGATCATTGATAAAGATGTTAGACAAGACTGGCTCCAGTACTGAGCTCTGGAGAACAGCTTGTGACTGGCTGCCAACCCAATTTAACTCCATCAACACCACTCTCTGGGTTCAGCATTGCTATTAGTTCTTTACTGAGCAAAGAGTCCACCTCTCTAAGTCGTGAGCCACCAGCTTCTCTAAAAGAAGGCTGTGAGAGACTGTACCAAGTGCTTTGCTGAAGTCTGTGAAAACAACATCCACAGCCCTCTCCTCATCCACTAAGGCAGCTCATCTGGTCATAGAAGGAGATCAGCTTGGTCAAGCAAGACCTGTCCCTACGTAAACCCCTGCTGGCTGGCCCTGATCCCCTGGATATTCTGTACTTGTGTGAGCTCAGGATGAACTGCTTCAGAATCTTCCGTGGTACTGAGGTGAAGCTGATAGGCCTAGATCATCCTTCCTCCCCTTCTTGTGGATGGGTGTCCCAGTCATCTGGGACCTCCCATATTAGTCAGGAGCATTCATAAATTATTAAGAGTGGCTGGGCAAACTTCTCTGACACCTCCCTCAGCCTCATAGACTTCTGAGTGCCCATGTGACTTAGCAAGTCATTAATGTTTCCTCTTAGACTGTGGATAGTGTCTCCTGCTCTCCATTGCTGTATTCCTGCCCAAGAGACTGAACATCCTGAGAGTAACTGGACTGGTCATTAAAGACTGAAGCAAAAGTAGTATCGGGTACCTCAATCTTGTCCTCATCCTTGGTGATGATGTTCCATATCCAGTAAGGAGTGGAGATTCTCCCTGACTCTCTTGGTTGCTGATGTATTTGTAGAAACATTTTTTGTTGACCCTCACTGCAATGGCCCGATTGAGTTCTAACTGGGCTTTTGTTCTTCTGATACCACAGTAATCTCCTCGAAATTGTTGCTAAACAGGTTAAGCAAGGAGTAGTTCCCTGCATATGCCTACAATGCCCCATTTATTTGGTCTTCTATAAAATTAATGTATTTTATTAATTTATTGCAGACCTGGAACTTGGCCCAGTTTGTTACCTGAAAGTCACTTTTGACAGAAGCTAGTACACTAAATGTGAGTCTATGCCTTTTGCCTCTCCCTTGGGATACTGGCCCATTAGTAGCCAAGATTTATGAAGGATGGTGTGTCCATTCTCATGGGTTTCATTGGGGCAAAAGAAAAAATTGAAGGTAGAAACAGGGCACAAAGCTGAACAACCAGTAAACGCACCACTTGTCAAGTTAGGCTCATCAAGAACTGTTACTCCAACATACCAAGGTCCACTAGAAAAAATGAGCTCTTTGCAAGGGTCACCTTGGTTCCATTCTTAACTTGGCACTGCAATTAGTGAAAGTCGGATTTTGCTGCCATCAGTTCCCTTCCCTTTCCTGAGCCTGTTGGTGTAACACACAATCCATGTCCTCTGCTTTTCCATTCACATGGACACAAGCGATTGCATGTCTTCCCAGAAGAATGAGCCCCTTGCTTACTGGCGGTATCATTACACCACAAGGAGCTCTCCTACCAGCAAAATTCTCATCTTACACCTGGGGAAGATTTCTATTTAAAAGTTGAATTTTTCCTTCTATAGGCGTTTTAGTTTTTACCAAGTGTCACATTTATCTATAAAATAAGCTCTGCAGCTGGCACTAGCCGCTTCTCCATGCTCTTTGTTATTATCACCTTATTGTTGGCAGAGTTTAAGTGTCTGGGATGAAATTTTCTACACTGCCTGCCTCAAGCGTAATGGAGTTTTTGTGTCTCTGAAGTATCAGCAAACACAGGTCAGCTATTGCCAACAATGAGCTTAGAGGAAAAATATTTTGTCAGTGTTTAAAAAAAAAAATCTAGCAATCATTTAACTGAAGTACGGCCTCTGTCCTGGAGGCAGTGCCTGAGGATTGTGGATTATTTCTGCTTTTCATTAGACATGGCTTGAGGCTTTCTAAGATAGAAAAGAGCACAGAAAAGTAAGCATCTGGGAGATACCTTCACCTGTATAGTCCTGCTGGATCTGGAGGTGAAACCACTAAAATCCTTGGACACTTAAATATGTCTTTGAAACTCAGAAGCTTCACCTACACTTAGCCCCAGGTGCTCTTAGTCATCAAACTTCTCCTGGGAACAAGAGCTGTGCCAGAATGCAAACCAAATGTTCTCAGCTCCTGTCAGCTTCAGTGGCTATTGCCTCAGGCTGCCCCCAGGTGGAGGTGGCAGATCTCTCTGGGAAGATCTCTCCTGTGTGGGAAGGCCTTTCCTAAATGCTGTACAGGCATGTGTGATTCATCTGGAGAATGAGAAATTACATAAATAATACAGAGGCAAATTTTATCAAGGACACAGCAGGAGGAAATGTTTTTTTTCTACAACTGACTTCCCTAGGGTCCCTTTCTCTGACCAGGGGATACAATCCATCATCCTCTATGTCCATCTTTCTGGATGACAGTGCCCAAAATACTTCTCCATGTGCTAACAGTTGTGTGTTGGGTGAAGAATAGGATTTTTTGGCCTTCCTAAGGCCAGGCTCAAGACACACCTCTGCCATCAGCATCATACAGAGAAAGCACATAAACTTCTGGAGAGAAATCATAATGAGATAAAACCTGAAAGCATCAGCTCTGGCACATCCCAGCTGTAGGCTGCCATGAAAGACTCAGGCTACTAAGGTATCAGACTTTTAGGCACACTTTTATATAGCCTTCTGCTCCAGTTTGCTACCTCTGGTGGGATGATGCTCTGCAAATGTGCTCGTTTCATACAAATTCACCCAGGCTCTCCCTTGCCGCTCCCACACCTTACAATAAAGCACAAACAGAATGTATGCGACAGGACCTAAAGGAAGACCTAAACACCAGAGTAGCCAGAGATCTCATTCTTTCTGCCAGTCCTCAAAGCTACCAGGCAGCAACAGAGTTTGATGCAGTCCTCCAAAATCCTGGGCAAGGGCCCTAACCACTGTAATCCTAAGTGGATGCACAGGAGCCAAAGGCCTCACACTCTCCCTCCATCCCCACTCCCCTTTCTATCATCATTTTATAAATACAGGAAAAGGAGCTTCTCTGTGTTTGCTAAAAACAGTATGGAAAGCTTCCCCTAAGTGTCCAGTACTATGATCTATCTGGAACAGTATAACAGCAGCACAGAGAACAAGGTGAGCCCTGCAAGAAGGGGAAACAAAGCTGAAGAGATAAATATAAGGAAAGGGTCAGTGTTAGAAGCTGAATGAAGGAGGCAAAAGCAGAGTATAGGTATAAGGATAAAGGTGAGCAAGAACATGAAGTTTTAGAGAATAACAGAAACATGCAATATCTGGGAGAAAACGTGATGGTCCTGGTACACAGAAGATCAGACTAAAAATATAAATGTTTCTTGTAGCTTGAAATTCTGCCACTACAAAGTGGTCTGTTGGGTGCCTTTTTGCTTGAATGTTGAAATTGAAGATTCCAAGTTTTTGACCCTCATTGTAGGGTGATATGAACCCACATCACAAACTGCACCTTTTTTTTTGTTTAAGACCACACCCACACAAAAAAAAAAGGAAAGAAAAAAGTCCCAACAGTAGTGAATAAATGATGTTGGGATTGCAGTCTCATGTGATGTTAACATGAAGAGCACAAAGAAAACCTCTACTTCCTGACTGAACGCACCACAGATCTGCAATGTCAGTGCTCTGGTGGAGCCTTGGAGGCTTTAATAACTAAATCAAGGAGCTCAGGAAAGAGGAAGGATGGTCTTGTGATGAAGATACATTTATGTTGTCCTGTTTCAGGCCCAAAGTGTTGTGGGGCAAGCAACTCACTTGGGCTCTTCTTTTAGTCATCATTTTCTCATTTTACTAGGTAAAGTACTTGTAGTTTCTCTGCTGTGCTGGGCCCACAAGGCAGCAGCTGAAGTTTTACCTGTTTCTGACCTTAAACATTTTTGTGCTGGAACTCCCAAGCTGTAAAAGGTAGGATGTAGAAAAGAATTGTAATAATGCCTCCTGTTCCCGCAGGGTATTTTGTGGATACCTCCATCGATAAAGGGAATTGATAGGCAATCTTAACCATAAGGAAATCTGTAGACTGAGCAGTTTTAGCTACTAAGTAAAGTAGATATTAGGAACTCTATGTTAGCAAGAGTTAACTTTGTGTGTAACGGAAGGATTTTAGCCAGCTATATGGCCTGCGATTAATAGTAGCTGAAATTGGATTCTTTGGCCAGTGATTAATGAGAACTGAAAGTAGATTCTATGTCTATTGATTAATGATGACTGAAACTGGACTCTACAACCAGTAATTAATTGTAGATTAAATTGGAAGAAATTGAAATAGAAGTTTCGACAACCTGGTAGAGGAAGTATGTCTTAGCACTAATTAATCAATAGTTAAGGTAAAATGATATTATTATATGGAAATTGGACAATTATAGCATCAAAGACAGAAGACATTTTGAAGAATAGACAACAGGAACTTCATTGTGATAAAGATTAGCCAAGCTTGTAAGAAACAGGCTTCAGCCAGCTTGGTGGTTATTGGTTCATAATGACTCAGTCTTCCTGTAAAAAGTTCATGTTGAAGAGGACTGCTGCCTTCTTCCCAGAGACCCAAATGCATGACTACCAGGTGTTACTGTGCAAGAACAAGAAGGAGGAGTTACAAGTTCGTAGAATGGATTTTAGTTACTCAACCCACACCTCGGAAACTTAATGTATGATTAATATGTCTTTGTTTATGCATGAGATCATCCAATATAACAAACTTGTTCTTCAGTGCACACATTAGCTGGAATGATCCCCCATGTTGTCCAGCGCTGCAATAAACGTACCTGCTTTTAACTCTTTTTGAGTTGGGGGTTTATTTCTGCATGTCACCATGTTAGTGGAACACAGTGTTAGTGGAACACAGTGTTAGTGGAACACAGTGTTAGTGGAACACTTGCAAGATGGCTCAAACAATTGTAAGCAAAGAGTTGATTTTTGAGCAGAGTAACAGGTGAGGCTCACTTGGTGGGAAAGACCAGTTCTGTGCAGCAGGCAGCCCCAGAGCTCTGCCAACATATCTGCAAAACCCTGCTTGACCACTGAGAATACTGCCATCACTCTCAAAGACTGACTGGCCATTGCTTTGTCTAAGACGCTGAGTACAAAGTCCCCCAGACTGTTGGAGGGGCAAGAAAGACACCCCTGGATGCAGGGTTAAAAGAAAGATTTTGTATGATGCCAGGTGACCATCAGCCCTCCCCAGCCTGCAGCCAGGACAACAGACTGCCACAGGGACAGCTGGTGGCACCAAAAACCTGCCAAGCTGAGGAAGCAAAGAGGAACTGATCACCTACCACCACCACACTCCCTGCTGCCATGAAGCTGACGGTGCAAAGAAACTGAGAAGATGGCCAGAGAAACCAAGGAGTTTCTCCAGAGATCTGCAGAGCCAAGGTGTGAGGTGGGGTGGGGGAGCTGCAGTCCTGAGTGATAATCTGATCTCTTAACTACCTTCTCACCCTTTCCCCTTTTTCTCTCCTCTACTGAATTGGGTATCCAGTAACTTTAGAAATTTCTGTGCCTTCTGAGTTCAGAATTTGATAATTACAGTAAACTTTGAATTTCATTTGGACCTTTGGTGTAAATCTCTTTAATTCAACTCCAAGAGATTCCATGAACCTGAGCCACACCCTTCTTTTAATGATTGGACATGACACATTGAGAAACAATACCACTGACCATCATCAAAATGTCACATGGAAATCATTAACCACTCAATGAGGAATAAAAATTACATGAGTGTGGTTTCAGTCACACGCTGTCTGAAAAGACTAAAGTCTGAATTGGTACCTACCTTCTCACTGGCTGGTCCCAAAAAATCTAAAAATAGTCACACAAAAAAGAAGATAATAAGTTTCCATGTATACAGGCACAAAAGAGGCTGAATAAGAGTTGCGTCTTCATAGCAGCATTTTCTAAGCTTTGAGTGCTCAAATCTAATAAGTGATATAATGTTCTGCCTCTTTATTTTTTTAATTTGAGGTGCAATATTTACATTGTTTAAAGTACTGATCTACCCTCTACAAAGTGGCTATGCAAAGTCCTGTTGCTGTTGCCTGTCACTGGCTGGACATCAGCTACACTCTGAGTAAAGTCCTGCTTTGTTTCCTGCCTGACACCTCTGTTTCAAGCAGGATATTTTCTGTTTTGCACAAAATTGCCTATAAAAAATGTCCTAGAGAATTCCCTCTCCAGATAGCAACACCTTTTCATGTTAGTTAAACTATGTTGTGGTAAATTTTGTGAAAAATACCCCTCTGTACTGAGGGTAAAAATAACCCCTAAACCATGAACTTAATTTAGCAAATGAGATGTGGACTTACAGACCAAAACATTTTCCCTGGGTTTTGCAGAGCCAGTAAGTTGAAAAGAAAAAAACCTCTTTAGAGGATTTTTTTTTTATAGCATCGTATTCAGACAGTCACTTCTCAGAGGCGAATAAGGAGTTCCTTCTCCTCCTCCCTTTTTTTATTCTACTTTTCTTCTGTGTTTACAGTTCCTCAAACAAGCCCAGGATTGTTATTTATCAGCAGCTTTGCCCACAGGAGGAGTTTTGCATACCAGACTGTAACCTTCTCAGGTTCTAGAGCAAATGCTCTTAAAAACAGCTTCCACGGAAGGTTGGTCAATGGCTGTTGACAAAATCAGCTGAAGGAGGGCTTTAAATCCTCATAGAACTTGGTGACCTTCCCCCTGACTGGAGGGAAGCAGGTCTTTCCTCATGGGTTTGGTAAATATGATCACTTTTGTCTTAAAAACATCAGAAATAATACAAGGGTGATTGGAACAAGTTGCCCAAGGAGGTAGTTGAGGCCCTATCCCTGGAGATATTCAAAGTGAAGCTGGATAAGGCTCTAGGCAACCTGATCTAGTCAAGGATGTCCCTGCTCACTGCAGGAGTGTTGGACTGGATGACCTTTGGAGGTCTCTTCTAATCCAGGTGATTCTATGATTAATACTACTGTAAACCCCTGTTATGCCCACTATAACAGAAGAGCATCCTCTAGCAGATGAACTTTTAGTAGAATGTCTCTAGCCCCACAACACGTGCCATATCTGCCCAACCAAGCTGGCTCAGACTTGGCGTATAAATTATTTCATGTCATAAGGAATTAAATCAGAAATTAAGCCCTTTTTTTCACTGCACTTCAAATTCACAGCCAGTTTAACCACCCAAATACTGCAGTAGGATGCAGCTAGGCTTGTTCAATGGGCACCGACAGCCTAACACAACCCCAGAGGTTCCCACCAGCCTTTCCCCCTGCCCAGGCAGCACCCTGATACATGCTGAACTGGACCAGATCTTGTTCCCCTCCTGCTGCCCACCTGCACGGCCTGTTTCTCTTTACACTTACCTTCGCTTTTCCACCTTTACTGAGTCGCGCTGTACCGGCAGTAGAGATGCATGTTCCCGCAAACATCACTTGCTTTTCTCCCAGTGCAGAGGGTCTCCTGTGGGAGCAGCCCAGTGCCACAGGGAAAACCTCACCTATAGGGATTCAGGGAGATGAGGATTCCCTTCCCATTTCCTTTCTTTGTACAAAGTTTAAAACAGTGTTATAAATGAGTGCAATGACTCAGTAAAGCAGCTCTGGCAGGGTGGGAAGGCTAGTTTAGAACAAAAATAAAAAATAGGCAATGGGTTTTGCTTTATGATACACTGGCTGCTACTCAGTCATCAGTAATCAAAGGTCTTTTCTTCCCAAACCATTAACTAAATGAATCAGCAGAGAAGGTGCCCCCAGATGCTTGGGTAGTGTTTTTCTGGAGTTACATCTTACCTGCACTCTGTAGGCAGGGAAAGCACGTTTTCCTCTGCCAGTGCACAAATACCACAAAAACAGGAAAATACTTCTCAAAATGGAAGACTGTTATAATAACAAATGATGGTTCCTCTGCAAAGAAGAGCAAACAGAAATTATGGGAAACATTATCATCTCTTATTGTTACAAACAGAGCAACTGTAAACAACTCAGCTAGCAAAACAGGCTGCCACTCTAAGTGGAACGGTGAATGACAGCAGCCTGCACATTAGCTCACAACTGTGCAGCCCCAAATTTACTCCTCTGGGAATCCCCTCTCAGTGAGGAGCTCTGAATATCCTTTATTTCAGTTCTTTCTTGCCCTGTAAGACAAGAACCCAGAATCCACTGGCTTTCAAAACCTCTCCTGGCAGCATTTGACAGGGTTTCAGGCAGACCAGCGTGCTCCTTGCTGCAGTGCAAACATGACCTAATAGGGTGTGCGTGCAATATGTCAGAACACCAATCCCAGTGTGAAAATCCAAAGGAGAGATTTAAAAAAGGTGGCTGGCAGCCTCCCAGCCTCCTTTCACCATTTTGCTAGCACAGACTGCTGCTGGACCACCAGGCAGCTCAACACCCACTCATAGAATGAAAATTGCAGGAGCATGACTAAAGGAGATGCTAGGCAGCAGTGGCAGCAGCGGTATTGCACAGGCACAAACATGTTTATAATGAAACAGAGTTGTCTGTGGCCTCAGGATTCCCATTACTGCCTGAAGACAGTCACAAAACATGCCTTTTCACATGCTTCCTCTCCCACTTTTTCCCCCTCATGACTTCTTTTTTCCCCTCCAACACTGTACTCCTAATATTTCTGTACTCAGAGGATGGGAGATGAAAAAAAAAGATGTTTTTTTTTATTACTATGGATCTTAAATTTTGGAAGAGCTGCAGGTAGTGCAAGGAAATCCTGGACACACATGGAGGCACCCTTTGCTTGAGCCTACAGGCATGCAGCTTCCCAAGCAGCTGGGTTGAGAGAAAGAGTCCATGTGATTTTCCTATTCAAGGTATGGGAGAAAAACAAGGACAAGAGCACCTTCCCACACAAGGAGATCGGTTCCCCTTGCCAAAATCTACACAGATGCTTGTGCCTCTGCCCTTCATTTGCAGCAAGAAGAGCTAGAGGAGCAGAATTCCTCCTCTACCAGGACCAGAATGCAGGTTGGGCCCAAAAGGTGCACTCGGCAGGTAAAATGCACTGCAGCTTTCTCTTTTCTTCACATTTTGCTCAAAGCATTTGAAAAGAAACCAAGGGAAGGACCTCATCCTCTTGACCATGGTGCTGTAAAAATGCAGTATAGAAGGTATAAGTATCCAAGATAGCTGGTATACCTGCATATATCTGTAACATTTAAGGTCCTGGCTATTTACAGCTGTCTTGCCATAAAGTCAAGCACATTCCCCACAGTTAATTTCTCCAGCAGTCATTCTCAGCAGGCAGCAACTACAACCCTCATCTCCGTGAAGCTGCCGGCTTAATTTTCAAGATTTACCAACCCTTGTCTGATGGGATCATGCACATGTTGGCACATGCAATATAGCAATGCGTACTTGCATCCTGCGTCCCTCAGCATTGGCTTTGATGACTTACAGTGCATCTTACGCCTTGCAGCCTTGTCTGACAGATGCAACATCACTTCTGAAGGTGTCATTAAATTAAATGAGGTCTTGCAGGTGATTTTATACTGATCAGCATTTAGTTATGAAGACCAATGTCACTATCAGGTTATTTGCTCAGGTTTTTTTAACCATATAATTTTTGTGCTCAGCACAGCTATACAGATTAAAAAAACCCCCCTGAATTACCATTCTACACTAGAGTCTCTGATTTGTTTCTCCAGGTATAAACTACCACAGTTACTCTATTAGCCCTCCCTATCCAAAAAGATGAGTTAAGAAATGGAGAGGAGAGTCAAGGGTTGAAATGAAAATGGATTTAATGAACCAAACTAATACAAAACGCCAATACGAAGCACACAAAGTAATGCTCAGCCCAGTGAGCACACAGTGCTCCAAGTAAGCAGGAAAGTAGACTACAGACAGACAAGGAACAGGGCCAGGAGCCAGAACAAAAGCAGGAGCTGCAGCTCCCCTCTTCTCAAACATCCCCCTTTAGACTAGGCATGGCATTTATGAACTGGGACATAAATGTAAGCCAGCTTGGGGCAGCTTCCCTCACCAACTCAAAACTAGTACTGGCCTGCACACTATGGCAAGCCACAGAGTCTATCTTGGCAAGACCAGGACACCATTCCATTCAAACCACTCCTAGTGAAGCCTGAAATCAAAATATCTCCCATTTTAAAAACTTGACTGTACTCATGCAATCGCTAAGCTTTGTGAGATTGTACCACATAGCAATCCTAACATCAGTGACATTAGAGGAAATATTATTAGATCAAATATCATGGGCAGAATATGCAATATGTGGTTGCACAACTGTCACCAGTCAACACCCAAAAGACTATTGCCAAGAACAAAGTTCAAGAAAATCCAGCTTTTTTCTCTACTGTAAGAGAAGGAGCAGGCAAATTAAAAACAAGCAGTAGAAAGTTTAACACCCTTTTTAGAAATAATTGGGCAACCTCAGCAATAAACTGTTGGCTCAGGTCAAGATCATGACCGAGTAGTTAAACAAAAAACAAGCAGCACCCACCAAATACTTAAAGACTATCAACTAATTTGTCAAAAAAATTTTGAAACAACCCTCAACCACTCAAACCCTTCTACAATTCAAGTGGGATCCAATGCAAATTAATAACTGATAGGGAAGTGCATTTATAATGGCAGTATTGCACCATTTATTAATTCTATATTCATAACAAGTAACTCTAGTGTACTGGGCACCAAACTAGTAGTGAATGTACATTGACACTTCTTTCACTGTCTGGAGTCCCTAGAGTTAGGTGTAGATGCGGGAGTTCCTCCATCTGCTTTGTATATATATATTACTCTTCCTGGGCTCTCTTCCCATATATGAGCCTTATCTTCTGACTCTCCAGTGATCTTGGATCTCCACCTACCTATAGGACTCTGGTAGCTGTATCAGCTCTCCAGCTCTCTCCTACTGAAGTGTTTCTCAAGATTAAAAAGATGAGATTTCCAAAATAAGCAGACTAGCAGCTTTTATTGATTGAAATTTCCCTGCTTTATTTCCTCAGCAGGAAAATCACCACAGCAACAAGAAAAACATACAATCCAAAAAAAAAAAAAAAAGAAACAAGAAGGTACT
>VZRI01010253.1:41100-64566 GCA_013397515.1 Upupa epops
AAAAAAGAAACAAGGAAGTACTTCTTTTGCAAATACTATTTCTCTCATCTCTTTTTGTCTCTTCTTACTTCAGAGTTTAAAATGGCAATTCCTTTGGGTTCCCCCCACACCGCTGAGAGTGCAGAATCAGTTATTAGTTTCTTCTTTAATATCTGAAGAAAAAAGATTCATAAAGAAATGTATTTATAAATTAGACCCCCCCACACCAAACAATATTTACTGTTGTTGACAGGTGTCACATCCTTTACAGACAGGTAACTTTGTTTCCAAAAATAGAAGTCTGAAAAGGGAAGTACAAACAGAAAGCTCTCTCTCCCCCCCTTCACTGTCCCCTTTTCCCTCTCCTGCTCAGTAAGTTCTACCTTGAAGAGAGGTGTGCCTCAGGCAATCTTAAAAGACTCAGTCCTGTGTATAGCTTCTCTCAATGGAGAGCATCTCACAGAGGACAGAACCGGGTCATCTGTTTTACTGACTTGTGAGACAGTGTATAATTTCTGCAATGAATTAATCTGAGACTAGATACAGGATAATGGGATCTGTCTTGAACTAGGTTTTTTTTAATTGGATTGCTGTCCCATTTATGCCATGGTTTTGATCCCATATTCACATGAGCTACTTCTGTCTTAAAACTCAGTCCTTATTCCCTCCTTCTCAAAAAGAAAGAAAAATTAAAAACATTCTGATGGCCTTTCAGTTACCATCAATAGTCTTTCCTTTCTTGCTGCTGCTCTCTACATCCTTTCTTTCAGCAAGCGATGTTAACTCTGGCTTTATTTGTTGATTCTTGTATGAACTCTGGTCTGGTGGTATCACTCCCTTTTGCTTCTCAGTATACGGCATGGATCCAAGTGTTGTTCCATTGGACATTTGAAGACAATACAGAGAGGATGGGCAAGGAGGCTGAGCATAGGAAGACTGCTCTGTCAAGTACTGTCCTCCAGTTATGCTAGAAAATGGCATTTGAGTATTGAGCAACTGGTTTGAGAATGGAGCTCCCTGAACATAGAAATCATTCCAGGTGACAGCTTGATGGGTAGTCATGGCTGCTGAGGAAAAAACAAAAAAAGAAGTGTCAGAACAGTGGAAAAATAAGGAGATATACAGTATTACAGTTACTGCAATAAAGCAGACATCATAGACATGAACATTAACCTTGTTGTTTGCATTGTTGCATTGCAGTGCATTTATCCAAAACACGGTGTTTAGCATGAAAACTTAGTTCATAACATTGTCACAATCTTTAGAGAAGGCTGTCACTTTAGAACAGATCTGTGTGTAGGTAATATCATCAACACACACCATTTTATTCCCGGTTGCTGCTTCTATTTTCCAACTTAGCCCTGCAAAACACAGAGTGGGTGTTTAATCTTCACTTGCATTTTAAAAAGTTTCAATTGAGGAAGTAGGAATCCAGGAAACTAAACTATTCATCTGCTGATATGCTGAAGAATGTTGGGTGTGTCCACACTGATTGGGTCACTTCCCATTGCACTTCTAGAACTCTAGGCCCTGGTCTTCCACACCGCATAGCAGTCTTTGGATCTACCTGTTCCTTGAAGAGAGGAGCCATGTATTGCATACTGCATTCCAGATAAAATTATGGATTAAGAATATCGACTGGAATATGGAGCAAGATAAAATTCTTATATATCTTCCAATTTTATTAATCCTAAAATAGCCAGCATGCTTTATGTGTGTGAGATACGCCCCAAAGTATGCAAAGTGTAAAGCACATTTCCAGCATCATTCAATAAAAATATTAAATTCAAGTTGTGACAGGACACAGCCCTCTCATTACTGCTGGCACTTCAAACTGCTAGAACCACAGAAATAATTCTACCTTGCAACCAGAAGAGCTAGACCAAACGTGCTAAGACGCATGGGTATTGCCAGCCTGCTCAGAAGAACATTAGCCATGAACAATGTGAACATTTTATGTCCCAGGTGGTTGTGTGCACTGGCTCAAACTTTCCTCCCTGACAAGTTCCAAAAAACTTTGTACAAGGCCTGTAGCAGCCTCTGTGATCTGAAAACTATTTTTTTGGACTGCAAGCTTAAAACTTGGTAGTCCAAATAATTACACTGCAGTGGCTTCTTCTGGTTGTTTTGGGGGCCTCAACAACTTCAACCATGAGCATCTGACACAAAACAATGAGATTAACAATGCCATTTTTACCAAGTTACACTTGGGAAACTGTGCTGAAGTGCTTTAAGTGGTACTGCAAAGCAATGCCAGAGGAAGGAAAAGAAATCAGTTCTGTTGGCCACCATCTCTAATTCTCTTTTGCACTACTCAGACACTTAACAGTCTTTTATAATGGGACTCTGTGGAAGACCAGCAGAGTTAGAATCCTGTTTCGGTGGGGTTTTTTCCCCATTCCATCTCCAACTATTCCATTTGCCATGAGCACCTTTTTCACTTTGCTCTCTTGACCCCTACCCAACGGGACGTGTTAGTTAGCTCCTGAAAAATAAGTTAGCTCTCCACCCCAGGCAGAACTGTTGCACTATTCGACATATTCACAGAATTACTGAGGCTACAGAAGACCTCAAGTCCATCACACCAGCCAGATCATGGCACTAAGAGCCACATTCAGCCTTTCCTTAAATACCTCCAGGGGTTATAACTTCACCACTGCCTTGGAAAATCCATTGCAGTGTCTGATCACCATTTCTGGGAGGAAGGGCTTCTTAACATGCAAACTAACCCTCCCTTAGCAGCTTAAGGCCCCGTCCTCTCATCCTGTCACCAGGTGCCTGGGAGAAGAGCCCAATTGCAACCTGACTACAACCTCCCTTCAGGGAATTGTAGGGAGGGAGAAGCAGCACTCCCAGCTCCCTCAGCCTCTCCTCATAAACATCATATAGTGCCATTCTCTGACATTCAGCCTACACAGTGAACTTCAATAGAAATTAATGGACTACTCCATACTTAAAAAAAAAGCAGACAAGGAAATACATATGTGCTGCCCATGGTGTATTTGTGCATGTATACACACATTCTTCCTATCACAGTCATCAGTAAAACCACATAACACCCTAAATGTTGTTTTTCAGCTAGAGGAGTGGGATGTTAGATGATTTCATAAATTTACCTAACTTTCCAGTTGGCTGCTGTAACAAGAGCTGTCCCCCCCCCTTGTGTTTGTGCATAGATTTGTGTAGCATCTGCTGCCACATAGGCTATGACTCTACTGTTACCAGGTAAGGGGAAGAAAGCTGTATGGGACTCAGTAGGTGCTATAATAGGAGAGAGGCAAACACCAGAAGACACACAGCTGGCCAGGTGACCCGGCTCATGGTGGAACTGGGATTGCTGGTGCTGTTGGAGATATTTGAGCAACTGGTAAACTTTACCCTGGCTGCTGTACTGACAGTAGGTGGTCTCCATGTTGCCTGCTGACTCCAGCTCCTCAGGGTAATTGCAGGAAATTGGTAAACTCGAGCTGATAAGAGTAAGGAGAGAGGAAAACCAGATTAAAGTCGGGCTAACAGTAACCTATACATTAAACAATTGTTATATTTCCCCCCCAAGAGCCACTCCAACTCTGATCTGACTCAAACCCATCCACCAGATACCAGACATAGAACAAGAGCAATAGAAACAGCTTGAGTCGTGTATCTTTAGAGTAGGATGCTTTAACAATACACATTAGTGGGAATTATCTTTACTTCAGTTCTTCCTACTCTCCAAAGTTTCCCCAATGCCTAAAACATCCCTTCTCAGTGTTTTTCCACTGTGCTTCTGAACTGTCCCTTGTCAATTATGCAATCCCGGAAGTACTCTGGTTGAAGTTTCACTTTTCTGATAGCAAGTTTCCTGTCCTACCACACACATTACACATTTTTAATATTCCATTGAAAGGATATTCACAGCCCTATGTCTAATTTTAACTTATGCTCCCACTTCTTTATCCCATGTACCACCTTCACCTTCCCAAGGTTCACATTTTTTCCATCTCTCTCAAAAGACAATCTCATCTGCTCCTACCCTTGACTCTGGATGCCGTAAATGAATGCCTCCCTGGAGCCACTTTCCTGACTGGACAAGCTGTATTCACTGTTGGGAGTGTCCAGCATCAAGGGAACAATATGAGTGTGTGGGTTGAAGGAGAGACTAAGAGGTAGACTGGCCCTGCGGATGGGTGGCGGACTGGGAAGACTAGGGAGACACTCCATCCTACTGGAAGTGAAGTTGAGCTGTGGCAATGCACTTGTCTGAACGGCTTCACAGGAGGACACTGTCATTCCTGACACAGAAGAGACTGTAAACAGAAAGAGACACTATCATACTTTGCCATCACACTAAAAATTAAAAGGAGCAAGCAGACAGAATGACAACAGTGGCAGCCCAGAAAAGCAAGAGGCCAGTGAAGGAATAGAAGGTTAACTAATGCAAACAAAATAAATGTAAAATGTAAATCAAACAATTATCAACATTTCTGCTGGGACACACAAGAGAATAGTAGCAAGTTTTTTGGAGTAGAGGATGTTTATTGGTTAAATAAGATTACCTTAATCACTTCAGTCTCTGCATACTGGACTTTTCAGCTTTCGAAAAGGCAGCCAAATGAAGCAGAGTACTTCCTGGAAAAAACCCAGGAACAATCTCCCAGCCATCTTCCATTTAACCTTCCTCTGAGGAAAAATGTGCCTTACAGATCACCCTTTTGAAAAATCTGACTTGTTTTGCAGAAACAAAACATGCCTTTAGAGATCTGCTGTTTTTAACCAAAAAACAACTCTTGGCCTCGGAAGAATAGTGCCAAAAAAACCCCAAACAAAAACAAAAAAAAAAAAATCCACCGAAAGTACAGGTATGTCATTCTGAAAGGCCTTAGAAAAAGAAAGTGGAAGATTAAGAACACCACCATTTTGTTGCTATAATCTTGTCTGGTGACCCTGTTTCCTCAGCCACTGCTGGAAAAGGAGAGGGGAACTGTTTCCTACAGAAGAGCCTCTGTGGAAAGAGGACAATATAAGAAATGAAAAGGTCAGAATCACATGCCCTGGTGATCCAGAGTAACAAGTATACACAGAAGTTAAAGAAGCTTGCAAGAGAACAATATTCTTTATTATGTCAAACATCAAATTATTCCTTGTTTGGAAAAATGTAACTATCAGATGCACATGACAGTTTCAAATGATGATTCAGCCTATTTAGACTTGAATTATCACAAGAATGAGGCAGAGAGAAAATACCACTGACTGTTCAGGTGTTCTTTCACACAATGTAAAGCATACAGGGACAGCCTGTAGCATCAGAAGTTTACAGCTGTATCTCCCCTTTGCAGGCACGGATACATCAAATGTACCCAACTGGGTGTGAATCCAAGGCTTTAAAAATCTAAATATAACACTATGACAGCAAGCACAAGCAACACATAAAGGATTTTGAAATGCATGCTCAGGAAGCTGATGAGATTTCATTTCGGCACCTTACAGCACCATTTCCTAGATTCCCCAACTTACTGCATCTTACCACACCAAGTCTCTTTCAACTCACTGCAGCTATGGAGAGAGAGAGAGAGAGAGAGAGAGAATCATGGCATTCCAATGAAAACTTGAATAGACCCAATTTGGGACTTATTTAGAAAGTGAGAGCAAGATCTAGAATGACATCTCTAAAGCTTCCACATACTCAGGAAATTCTCCATGGTTTATTTTTAGTATTTGAACATAGCATTCCCCTACATCAGGCAGCACCTGTGATATACCTGTCACAGTTTTTGAGACATCATAGATCTAAGCCCCACACAAATAAGCACTGTCTAGAAAATATTTCGCTTCCTTGCAAGCTAAAATGACTTAGTCAGAAGTTGACCTGATTATTTTTGAATTTAAAACCTTAATTTGCACAGGTTTTCCCCAATCATTTTGTCCCAGAATGTAGCAAGTCACATAAATATAATGAAATAGCAACCATGAATGTAGTAGGCATGGTTTCATCATACAACTGTGTTGTAGGAAACTCCCCACTCTTAACAGACCATATTATGTGCAACATGATTTGTTACCTGAGCGACACATGTCTGCATTGGAGCCCTTTGTTTTGATGTCACCTATGACTTTCTTAGTCAAGCAGTTTGTAACTCCAGAAGACAACCTTGGACTGCAATGACTCTGGGAGGTAAGGAAATAAACTATGCAGCTGCTTGCAGCCTGTTTGAAAGGCCAGAGGCCATGACTAACTGTTTAACAAGCCCAGTGTTGGACACAGTACATGTGGTTTATAGGTTGAGAAACCAGTTTGACCTCAGATTGTTTACTTGTGAGAGCTGCTTTCTCAAGCACCAAACCAAGATTTCAGCACAATGCTCTATTACTATAGCTCTGTCATACACTCTCCAAGCCATACTCCTTTAATGAAGCACACCTGTGTGATCACAGCATTTACTGGAATACTAAAGGTCATCACAAAAGGTTTTCACAGATATGACCCCTTCTTGAAATCGTTAGAAAATACATTTCTCTTGTAAATTTTTATCTTGACAGTAGACAAAGCATCAATCCAACTTTAATGCAGAATACTGTTTCTCCTAATGGTTCAGTAAGCCAACTCCAGTTTTTAACTGCATTACTTTGAGAAGTATGTCAGTCTGATCCCCTTCTGGATTTTTGGTAGGCCAGAACTTACTAGTTGTTTAAAAAGGTATGATGACTCCTTGCCACCGTGAAGCTCTCATCAGTTCTCATGTAATTTGTTCAAAAGCCAAAATCCTTTAAGTCATTAGAGCTTGTAATTTATTCACTGGTCTTTGAGGGTTAATTAATTGCTCCCAAGACTCATTACAGCTGCACCTCTGCCAGCACATAATCGTCTAGCTATTTGCATAAAAGATAAAACACATGTTGTCAGCAAGGTATCTACCTGAAGCTAAGTATTTCCTGCAAAAGAAGCAGTGGAGCAGAAAAATCTCCCACAAACAAGGGGTGCAGAAACAAACTTTTCTTTTTATAGGGTGAATTCTAAAGAAAACATGAGCCAACATTTCAAGCTATTGGAGTACAGATATATACCCTTAAGAAGTCGCAAGTTACTGCAAGTGTAAAAAACCAACAAGTTTAAAGCAAGCTATCTATCTAGCAGAAGTGCCAAAAAACCCAATTCAAAAGACTAAAGTAATGTCAAGATCCAATTTTTGAATCACAAAAGGTGTTTATGGCAAGTAGCATAGCTAATAAAGTCTGAAGCTATAACTGTTAGCAAGGCAGAATACATCTCAGGTACAACTTGCGGACACTTTGAGCTTGGAGAACTGCACAGCACAGTGAAGCAAACAAAAAAAAACACCACACAAATGAGCAAGTAGGACTACTGGCTACAGCAAGGTCGAACAGCAGCAAAGGTAGCACTGAACACCCTTCCAAGATGACAAGTAACAACAACTTGTGCTATTCTCATGCACTTAAGTAATTTGCTTTTTCTGCTGAAAGCAACAAAACACACAGCTACAACAAAAAGCACCTGAATACCTCATCCTTTGGGTAACAGTCTGGGTACAACTGCACCTTTGTGCACAGATCAGATTATTCTGAACTCTGCCAAGAGCCATTTCCACAAGTGCCTCTTCCACCAAGTTATTTCGTTTGCTTTGTAAGTTTGTGACTCTTTTATTAATGTATTCTTTTATTTCACTTCTTTATTTGGATTTAATCTTGTTCAAAGTTGGTTCTTTTTTTATGAGGTATTTTAATAAAGAAAAAGGGAACCCTGGATGTCTCCATTTATTGACAAGCTTTTTTCCTGAAAAAGGAGGATTAATTAATTCAAGGTTCATTGTCCTTTTTTTCCCCCATTTCACTTTCTGTTTTCACCCAAAGTGAGAGATAGAAGTCTGCTTCTGCAAGGCTGGATATGAGAAAGCACAAGTTTCATTCCCCATGTCTGTGTTATTCTGCAGCTATTAAGGCAAAACCACAGCTGAAGCTTTTCATGTGATTGTGCCATGCAGATCTCTCTTCTGTGAGGACTCTCTTCACCTTTACCCTCAGGGGGAGGTAACTGAAACCTCTACTCTACCCAGGCACCAAATCTCCCATGACTTGTAGGAATGTAATTTTTAAGACTTCCACCTAGCATCAGATTTGGTTATACAAATTTGAGGGGCAGGGTGTAATAAACGAAGAGTGTGTGGCTCATTACACACACCATATTCCTCCCCTCCCTCAGGAAAATCAGGTTAAAACTAGTTACCAAACCTCCCAGTTTGCACACATCAAAGCCTGCTTCTTTTCTGAAAGGTGATTCAGAAAAGGTATTTCCTCCCCCCACAAACAGACCTGTATCTAGGAAGTACTGACCAACCTTAGAGGACACAGATTTCATTGCCTGGCATAATTTAGAAGAGAACAAGGAGAAGCTTGTTCCCTCACACAGCACAAGCAGAAACGAAGTACAGTGTCATCTCACTGAAGACGTAGGGGTTTCAGACAAGCAAAGAAAGTACACTTCATAAAAGCTAGATGCACACACAGCAGTGAGTTCAAAGGATTTAAGCAATAAAATTCAAATATCTTTGTCACTCTTTTGCTTAAATACCCAGTCTAATCTCAGACATTCACTACTCTTTCTTCCTTACAAATTGCACAAAGAATCCAGACAGGACATTTTTGCTGTTGGAAAGATTGCTTGTTTTCTCCATATGGAAAATTGCATCCCAGTGTTGCTCAATAGAAATGTCAAGATCATCTCCCTGAATTAAATTTTATCTAACAGACATGTTCTCTCAACTAACTAGCATGTCTGTAAATGTACTTTAGGAACCAGAAAAGTTCTGAATACAAGCCTACCAGCATGACAATACTTAGTTTGTTTTCATTATTTGGAAAAAAAAAAACCCCTGTTCTTTATTTAATTAAACTACAGGACTTAGATGGCACCACTTCATTCTGGGAAGCAGATCATTCAAACAGTCTGTCTGTATTTATTCTGCTGCAAGAGGTGGAAAAACCTGCAACTAAGTGAATCACAGTAATATCAGTTCAAAACTCATATGAGTAACTTGAGGAAACTATAACAGGCAAATTTATAATATCTAGAAAGTGTCGCAAGTTGCCTCTTGCCTCAAGTACTTTTAGCATACATATCTATTTATTAGTATTCTAAGCTTATTGATGCAAACTTAGTTCTCTACCATGCCAAAACACTTAATCTATAAGAATTACTAAAAATATAAGTCTTCGAGTCATTATTAGACAATTACTTGCACAAAACCACCTCTAATACTAATAACCCTGTATATTTGGAATACAATGAGGGGGAAGAAATGACTGCATGAAATTCAAAAGAATGACATATTGTGAAGCAGGAAAACATGCACTACCATACACCAGCATATATATTGCTTTAAGTATCTGTCCCTAAGGAAATAGAAGTGCTCATCACCTTGTAAAATTTTTCAAGTCACACTAACTCAGTAAACACATATATGAAATGCTTCAGGGAACATTCCTGACTCTAGAGAATGTTCTGATATTCCATACATGAATGCAGAATTGAATAAATGCTCTGTTATCAGACATCGTCTAAAGGCAGCTCAGGCAGAAGACTGGTCCAAGAGCACACCCCACTGACTTTCTACAGTACTGCAGCAGCAATCAAATTGGGCTCCATACTTTATACAGCACGACTAGCCACACTCCCTCAAAGTCTCACACTGATTGGGAAACTGCACTGGCTGGAGGCATCAAGTAACCCCCTTTGGAGATTTAATGACAAAGTACCTAAGAGAGGCTCTACAGCCCAATTTATATAATACACCTGCCTCATACAGGTCACTCATGTAGCCAGAAAGTTCCACGCAATCTAAACCAGAATATGGGAAGTAACTGCCACAAAAACCTGTAACAGGCAGAGTAACACCTTCACCATTATTCAGTGAATCAGTACCACTGCCAAACTTCTAGTACAGAAGAATGCCCATCACACACCCTTACAAAGTCATATTCAGAATTTCTTGCTGTCCTGTGTTAGGGCATGATCAAGGACTGCAAATTTGACTCTAGCAGTTGTATTGGCACAGTAGTGCTTTGGTGTTTTGTTAGATACCTGATGAGCAGAGAACTGTTAAACCTGGTGTCAATTTTGGGACCAATGGTGCAGGGCTCTTATATGACCTTTTCCTACAGTGTTCAGAACCTACTAGTACCACCAGCTAATGCTGCAGCTATGCAAAATATTTGTGCTGATTGAGGTCTCACCTGAGGAGGGGGCAGCAAGTGGTACAGGATGTCCACTGAGCTGGCTGGAGTAGCTCGTAGCTGTAGTGTCTAAACTCAGCACGGCAGACTGCTCATGAGCAATGTCAAGCAATGTAGACATGGGCAGATGACGTGCCCTAAAAGTACATAAAGGGTAAGAGCAAGAACTTAGAGGGCAAGGCAACACAGAACACAATGATAAAGTATACACTCACCTAACTATCCTGCAATGGACAAATCCTAGGTCACTATCAGGTGAAAAAGAGAAAATGCTGGCTGGCTTATGAGTGCAAGGAGAAATATTGCAAGAGTATTTGGAGACATTAGTGTCTAAAGGACAGGAATCGGGGACAGTGCAATGAAATCAGTCAGGTGGTTTCCAACTTTTCGCTTAGTTTTTCTCTTCAGTTTTATTTACAAGGAGACTCTCACTGCAGATCACCATAAATACCTCCAGGAGAGGTATTTCTTCTCTCCCTCCACCTTCAAAGACTAGCTGTCCTTTCACATACTCCCTTATTCCAGCCCCCAATAAGTGTTCCTTGTTCACCTACGAAAGGCACTAGGTTGTGCTTCTTTGAAGAAACTCATGACTTTGTAAGACTGATCTACACAAGCAACATTTCCATCAGCAAGTGAAAACTCCATGGAGCTAGAAAGCAGAGGTGGGATAAGAACTGGAATAAATGAACATCCAAGTACAAACACAGTGCCTGACCAAAGCATTCATAGAAACTAAAATTGAAGGGGTGATTCCACAAACTATTTCTCTCTCATCCCCTGCTCTCTATAGGATTTCAATAATATTTCTTCAAAACAGTGTTGCAAGTTAAAAGTCCTAAGAAGACACATCACAACTTGCCCAGAAATTAATCAGGCTGGAGAATACAGAGACCAGGCTACAAAAGGTCCAACTCAATAGTCAGCTCTCCATATCTTAAAGAGGAAACAAAGGTATTTAGTATATGAAAAAAAACAAAGTCCCTCACCCATAACCATCTGACACAAAGGGGGCTGGAAGAGCTGATAATGTTGGATATTTTTTGTTTTGTTTCACACTCAGCTTCTCTGATTTTCGCCACTTGGCTCTGCGATTCTGGAACCAGACCTTATAAATAAATGGAAACACATTACATTCAGAGAAGAAACCATCTATACATGAAGATATAAGCAACAAATCAGCAAAGAATCTCTTCTCATATCACCAAACAAGGTCAGAAAACAAAATCCACAAGATCCGCACAACCAGAAAAAATAATGCCAAACGCATTTCCTTGGTTGTCTAGATCTTCAAGATAAAGTCCAATCTCCTTAATCTCTTTTACTTATTACATCTCATTTTAGGAAACAGGAAGAAACACAAAACACAAGCAGATTCTGCTGCCATTTTGCGTGGGGTAGTTTGTTGTACAGTGTCCATCGCCTGATGGCTGTCTTCCTTCTCTTATTACCAGTGGCAGGTACAGTCTATCCCATTACTCACAAGCTCCTCTTAATTTCATATTCCAGCTCCCCCTCCCTGCCCCCCCTTTTTTTGCAAGGAACCTATAGTTAACACTGTTACCCACACAGGAATTACCATGATACGCTGTGGTGTTACCCCAACCACAGCAGCAATCTCTTTCCTCTTCTCATTGTCAGGGTAGTGGTCTTCTTGGAAGATCTTCTCCAATGCTTCCAGTTGTTCTAGAAACCATTGGTTGTTCAAAGACACAGATGGGGGATGTGTGACAAAAAAACCCAAAAGAAAGAAGATGGGGAGAAACAAAACAGAACATTTTTACTAAATGTAGAAAAACATAGCAAACAATATAGTAAAACTAAACATCTCTAGTGGCAATTTCAATACAAGGCACTCGCATCTATTCATTTAAAGGAGCTTCCACACATCTCATAGCATAGTGCCTTGTGATACCAATTAGCACAGTTCAGCACCACTGTGCTGTGCCTGCAGTATGGTGAAGGGAACATCAATGCTGCTGCCAGTACAAGTGTCATTGACTGCTAGCGGGTTCCCCGGTATCTACCTGCACTATAGAAGGTGCGTGACTTCTTCCTGACTGGTGGCAAAATTCCTGGATTCTCAAGTAACTCTTTTTTTCCCTTGGTCCCATCATGTCTACTTCTGCATTCCACAACTGAAAGCATATTGCGGGATTGCTGAGCTGTGACCTGTACTGAGGAACATTTGCCTGACTGACAAGTAAATGGGCCACACACATTCTGCCAGCAGAGGTCTCCAAGGATTCCACTAGATGCTTTCTCAGCACACATTCCATTTACGCTATCAATCTTTTTATTTTTTGCCTCCTTTTCAAACCCACCAGAATGAAAATCCTCACACTGTTCATGCAACCCTGACTGATATGAGGGCTCCTGTGCAAATTTAACCATAGCAAGTGGGGGCACAGCCTTGACATCAGTGAGGAAACTCGACAGCTGCCCACACTCTAAGGCAAGGCCAAGCTGACCATCACAGACCACTGACTCTTGGGAAGCTGACACAGTTGCCTGTAGGGTACAGTATCTTCCATCTTCTTCCATCTGCTTTACAAGGCTGATCCTATCTTCTGTGACCAAAGTATCTTCAACTTTTTCTGCTTCCACTGTTCTTTGTAATGCAGAGAGCTCACTGCTTCTTTCACCATGTCTGTTGACAGCATCAGCATCATCCACAGAGCGCTCAGTATGCAGTGAGGAGTCTTCCTTCTCATCCTTACACTCTACAAGGAAAAATGTGAAAACAAGACCCCCTCCCCCACACGCACACACCCCTCTCATGCACAACATCTAAGCCAGATGTAGCTCAGTGGCATAAGAGTGTGTCTGCAGAATGAGTTACAGTTCATGCAATGTTTTCTTCTACACAGATGAAACCCAGTAGTGAAAAGAATTAGCTTAAAGCAGGACACTCAGAAGGCTAGAGTGCCACTAGGAAAGCAACAGCAAAGATTATGACATTGTCAATAAGGAGACACTCAAACATAAAATGAGCCTTTTCTCATGTTGTGAGAGTGGAGATACATGCAAAACCAACCAGCTGGAAACTCAGGAAGGACTCATTACAGACACAGAATAAAGGCAAGATAGCATATTCCAAATACAGTAGCGGGAAAGTGTCACTGGGGATAACAAAGGTCCTTGGAAAGAGGAACAGCACAAATCAATGACTTTTGAACATGCTATATATTGCTTACAATACACCTATATATATACATGCACACAAACAAGCAAGATTCCACTCCACTGCAGAGGTTACCTGACAAACAGCATCACATTTTGATCCATGGATGTTTCTGGTTTTATCACACTCAAGCTGACCAAGCAAAAGAGACCAATTAATTGTACAAATTCCTAATAAGCAGAGCTGCAGGTCTTCCTGTTTGCAGTTTTCTGCAGCTTAAGACAAAATGTTTGTGAATAACAGATTGGCAATGAAATAGCTAGCTGAGGACAAAAACAGATGAAAAGGTTTAAGACTTACAGAAAGCACAAATCACATTACATTGAGACCAATTAGTAGCAGGCACATCAGAAAGAACCAGAGAGAAAAGTAATTAAAAGAAGAAAAAGAATAAGAAAACATAATACTTTCCCAGCTGAGGTATACATTTCCAAATCAATAAAACCTGCTGATTTCTCAGAGTGTGAGACTATGTGATTTCTGCTACATAGAAAAATAGAACATAAGGGGAAAAAGCCACTTTTAAGAATAGAGCTCAGAATAACAAAACCAAAGCCATGTATCTGCCTCTGTCAGAAAAGAGGAAATTTGAGTAGAATTTCAGTTCCATATGCCTACAGAGAAATGTAGCTGTTTAACTCCAAGGAACGGACAGACAGAACTTCATTTCACTCTTTCCTCCTTTTGACATACAGTAGTGCAATGCCAAAATAAAGGCATTGACTGGCATTTGAAAGAAATATTGAGCTAGAAAGCAAGAAGGAACCCCACAACAGCAGCCAGATAGGAAGTCAAGGGCATATCAAGCTTCTTTCCAAACCTTCTACAGGAGTGGCTTTCAGAGGGTTAAGAAAATGAAATTATTCTCAGGGGGGAGGGAGGAACACAGACACCACAGGTGCAATAATTTTATCTCTTTAAAGATAAATATCAAAAGTTACCCCAATGGTCAGGAGTCAAGAACTGAGTGAGACTTAAACTCACAATGTTTTACGTTATTTCTATGCTCACCATCCTCCTTGTTACCTCTGAACTAATCTCCCTCACTGTGTGAAAAAGATTTTCATGCGTTATCCAGTCTGTGGCTCACCCTCTGCCTCAAATCAGGAATATTTTCAGCTTGGAACTTTGGAAAGGCTTTTTACTTAATTTTTATGCAAACTGTGGTTTAGGCTCTCATCACAAGATAAACGTTAAAGCCACATGTCCATGCCAATCCTTAGCAAACAAAAAGGCTGACACTTGGAAGTTTTATATCACCTACAGGTATATTCCTCCAAAAAAAAAGCTGCTGGCTCTATTTCCAAATCCTGCAGCAAAAACCTGACAACACCACAGTTGTCTCCTTGATATCTCTTCGAATAAAGTAACCTCTTGCATAACAATGGAAGCATCTTTAAGGTTATTTTGAACGCTCCCTACAAAGAAACCTGAACACACCAGAACCAACATGCGCTCCCCCGGCCAGCCCCCATAAGCCCAGACGCGAAGCGGGAAAACTAGGTGAAGGCGCTCAGAAGTGCTAGCAGCCTAGAGACCCAGCAGGACCCTCAGTATAACATCAAGGGAAGAGTACTTATCTCTCACCAAAGCCTAGAAACTCGGGGGGCAAAAAGCACCATCCGCCGCAGACCCCACCACAGCAGCCTTTAGCCACCGCCCTCTCGCCGCCACGGGAACAGCCCGAAAGGAGCGAAAGGACCCCCCCCACCAAACTCGCTCATTAGGCTCATTGCCGAGTACTTCCCTGCGCACGCGCTCTCCCCCGAGCCCTTACCCAGCCTCTCAGGCTTCGGCTTTGTCTTCCGCTCTCGGTCCTCCTCTGACCCCACCTCGTCCATGCTGGCCCCTCGCTAGCGCTTCGTGCCCGGCGCCGTTAATGCCCTGCCCCGCGGGACCCTGTGCTGCCAGCGGCTACCGGGCCAGGCCGCCTCATTAAGGACACCTGGACCATTACCCCCTCTCGTGGCTAGCAGAGCCAGAACCCACCTACCTCCGCAGCAGCTGCTACTCCCTGCGGCAGGAGCAGCACCGGAACCCGATAGACGTCCTGCTGCATCGGAGCTGAAGCGGTGGCTCTGTCCCGGCGGCCCATGGGTGTAGGCTCGCTATCACTTTTTCATGTCAGTAACTGAGAACAGGGCTCGGGGAAAAGAAAAATTAGCCCCGCACCTAAGCTGCTTTAGCTGACAAAGCCTATGCTTTTATTTCTGTTTAATACTGATTTTCTGGACAACCAGCTTATCTGTATTAGATAATGTAGAGAGGGATGCTGACTCATGATTAGTACTGTGATAGGATGCAGCTGATACTGTTAGTTTGATTTCTGCCTCCTGAATGTGCAGCTGGAAGTGATGTTAGATCTGTGTAGGCCAACATGTTAAATTGGTTTAAAAAGCAATTCAATGCGGATTTGTTTATGTATTTTGGTGGCAGGATGGTGCTGAGGTTAAAAAATGAATTGAACAGTGAGACATTGGTTTCTTACATTTCAGATAGGCCTCAAAGTAACTTGGGGTAGGTGATGTGTACTCACACAGAGAAAGCCAACCATATATCGGGCAACAACAAAAGAATCATGGCTAGCAGGTCATAGGAGGTTATTCTTCACTTCTGTTCTGGTAAGATTCCACCCACCTGGAACACTGCATCCAGTTCTGGAGCCCTCTGAACAAGAAAGACATGAAGCTGCTGGAACAGATCCAGAGGAGGGCTACAAAAGTTATCAGAGAGATGGAGCACCTCTGTTTTAAAGACAGGCTGAGAGAGCTAGGGTTATTCAGCCTACATAAGAAAAGGGAAGACTTTATTGCAGCTTTCCAGTGCTTAGAAGAGGTGTATAAGATGGAGACAGTCTTTTTTTGCAAAGACTGTTTTGACAGGACAAAAGGTAATAATTTTAAGCTACAAGGGGAAATCCAAACTAGTTATAAGGAAGACATTTTTTTACAGTGAGTGTGGTGGTAACACTAGAACAGGTTGCCTGGAAAGGAGGTAGATGCCTCACCCCCTGGAAACATTCAAGGTCAGGTTAAAGGTTGGAAGGTGCTCTGAGCAACCTGATATAGTTGAAGATGCCTCTGCTCATTGTGGGTGTGGGGAGAATAGGGTGATTGGACTAGATGACCTTGGAAACTCCCTTCTAGCGCAAAGCATTTTACAAGAGTATAAGCACTTACTCTTAGAAGCACAGACTGACCTCCTAAACATAAAAAAAACTCCTGAGAACAGGAAATAAAGGCTGTGACAAGGAGAAGTTAACCTTTGATCTGGCTGGTTAGGCAGTAATAAAGTCCTGTCAGTCACAACAGTGGCCTGGAAGTTTCCTATCTCAACAAAACTTCTAACAAAAATATCCTGAACTTCACAGAAATCAGCTTGGGAGAATCTAATGAACAATAGGTCTGCCTGTTTCTGAGAGGGGAAGTTGAAAGAGTAAAGAACACTCAACTTTCAAAACGTTTCACGAGATGAGTTCTGATTTAGAGCATCAATACCTGTGATCTGCTTCTTCATGAAAAAAGTAGGAGAGATGAAGCTCATCTGGCTACAGGATATCTCAGGCTGCCTACAAGACAACTTATGCAAGCACATAGTTAAATTATCCCATGACAGCACACTCTATCCCAGCTGAGACACTGGTGACTCAGTATAGGTGATCCTGCTGTGGCAGGGGGATTGGACTAGATGATATTTCGAGGTCTCTTTTGATCCCTAATGAGTCTATGATTCTTAATATTGAGAGGTCTTTCTGAGGATTATAACTGTTCTTATGTCACTTATTTTAATATGAGGTAGGGCTTTGCTTTTGTTCTTAGCTGGAGTCCAGCTTCAGTTCTTCTAGGGAAAACAAAAACCTATAGGCAGATTATAACCTAGACCATCAATTAAAAGGCAGTCAAATAATTACATCCTCTCTTACTGGTACAGTGGAGTGGATTCCAATCTTACGTAGCACATCCCTTTAGCGTATCTTGATATACTGATATACCTCATATACACCACTGTGGAATCTGCAGTGCCTCAAGGCTCACAATAATGCTCTGAAAAATCATAGAAGCACCAGGAATTAGAAGGGAACTTGACAGATCATCTAGTCCAATCCCCCTGCCACAGCAGGATCATCTAGACCAAGTCACAGAACATCACAGAACAGAACATTGCACATTGGAAGTGACCTCGAAAGATCATCCAGTCACAGAACCCCCCTGCCACAGCAGGATCACCCAGACCAAGTCCAGGCAAGTTTCAAACATCTCCAGAGAAGGAGACCCCACAAACCTCTCAGGCAGCCACCCCAGTGCCCTGTCACCCTCACTGGGAAGAAATTATAGAATCACATGATCAGTCAGAGCTGGAAGGGATCACAGGATCATCCAGTTCCAACCTCCTTGCCATGGGCAGGGGCACCCCACCCTAGATCAGGCTGGCCAGAGCCTCATCCAGCCCAGCTTTAAACACTTCCAGAGATAAAGAATCTTGGGGTATGGCTGGTAAAGCAAGCTTTCTTTGCTGTCTCTGCTCTTCATAGCTGTGTGAACTTCATATTCACTTAGAAAGAAGAATTATGTGGAAAAAATAATGAAAATACTGACTATATATTCAGGAAATACTGAATTATTTACATTAAAACCTAAGCAACAAGGAAAGAAGAATGTTTTTTAACTGGAGAAGTGCATGAGTTTATTAGGACCGAAAGCAATGTTTTAAAAAAAAATCCAGCAAAAATTATTGATATAAATAGGCTGTAATAAGCTATACTAGCTACAGTGTTAATGGGAGTTAAAGGCAGAGTGTTTCAGACGGAAAGCCGGAGAAATACAGATCACTAATTCTTCAAATATATTAAATGTACTAAGGCTACAGGTGTTTTCTTTCATGTATTGATTCTTAGAGGTGATCTTGCATTGACTGAACTGAATGCAAACACTTTTAAACACAGAAACAATATCTTACAATTGAAGGCATATGCTCAAAGAGACATGTTCTGCACAAAAGCAGGACTACTTGTAAACTGGACTTAAAACCAGAGAGTTCTAAATAAGAATAAAAATCCCTGGTGCATATTTTGACTTTATCCACAGTGGCTAAAATATCCCAGTGTTTTCTATAAAGTGTGCAAAATGGTGCATGCAATACCACATCTGCTACCAGATTAAGAGCAGCAGCAAGTGCCGCTTCATTGCAGTATGCCTAATCATGTTTTTTGTATAGGGCAAGTACCAACATGGAATAAAAATTGTTGTCTAAACTCAGTGTTTTACTGTGAGTGAAAGGCAGAGTATAAAAGAGTCATTTCAAGTGGCTTACAGGGACATTTGTTCAGAAGAGAGGTGACATTTGTGAAACAGATTCTTCAGCTTGATACCTCTTAAAGGTGGGGGTAATCATCAGTGACTTCTGAAAACTTCCCTTAACTCCAGTGAATTTTCTAATGCTGTCAAGGACTTAGCTTTTAACCAAGTTAAACTTCAGCACAATGAAAACTTTGCATATTTAAAATTATAGCAGAATTGCACAATCAAATGCGTAACTTGTTCTAAATAGGAATTACGCTATGGAGATCAATACCATCAAGATACCAAGAGGATACTTATATGGAAAAAACTCTGCTGTGCTTTGCACTTAGCACCATCCTGAGGAACTCAGAGCTCTTAGTATGCTAATACTAGTGAATTTAGCCTCACAACATCCAGTGAGGTAGGTAAGTTTACCCACATTTCACAGATGGGAAAATAGGTGGAATTCTGAAGTCCTGCAAGGAATTCTGAAGTCTAGCCCAAGGTCCTGCAACCTGTCAGTGGCAAAACCAGGAATATATTTTCAGAAGTCCAGATGCCAGACCTCTGTACAATTAAAGTCCCTCCCTACTACCACAAAACAAGTAATACATGCAACTTTTTTTTTCCTCCTATTGCTGCTGTGGTCCTGGTGATGTAGAGAAAATGAATGATTTTTACTGATTGAATTCCCGCTTTCTTTGGCAAAAAGCACCTGGTTCTGTCAAAGTGCTGTATTATGCTCTTTGCAGAGTTGTTTCTTCTGAGGCACAATAGGAAAAAGATATTTTCCCCCATGGCAGGGAGACTATACAGGTCCAAACCAAGTCTTTATTTCTTGCAGAAGACCTGCTGCTTAGCATTCTTCACACGTTGTTCCTCTTTCAGATTCTTCTGTCGCGCATGTTTGCTGGAGATGAGTTCAACGTGTTCTGAGGGGAACCAGCCTCTCTCCCTGTCTGAAAGTTTCACGCCTTCCATCCATCCTGTGGTGTGAGGAAAAGCACAGCATGAGAGCAAAACAGTCATTTTTTCATTGTTCCTCAAAAGCCCCTTAAAGCCCTATGATCAAAGATCCCCTTTCATCTTCCAAAGTGTCTTAATGAAGACAAAATGTTTCTTCATCATCCCAATCAAACAGTCAGGAATAAGAAGCTCCTGCTGAGACTGATTTTACTGTTAAATCTTTACACTTGTAAAGTAACTTCCCGCCCATAATTTAAGGTGGCCATTGTTTATTCTGCTCACCATCATTGCTGTACTGCATAACCATGATGATATCTGCTTTTTCCAAAGCCAACTCATCATTTTCCCGGGCTTTATAAGTCTTTATACATTGAACCTGTGGTGCATCTAAAAGGGAGAAAAGATTATTAATGGTACACTAGAAAAGAAGAGTAAACCTGTGTGCATCAGCCCCAGAGGAGGTAAGAGATGACCCAAACACTAAAGAGCAGAGAACTGGGACACTGCAGGTCTTCCACCTAATATGAGGAGTAAAAATAGAATCTATCACCAAGGGAAAGCCTTGAATATCTTCTTTATTGACAGAAAGGCAAGTATTCTGCCTTGGAATCATCATGGGATGGTCCACCTCACGGTGACTCCCACTTCTCTGAGCTAGCCCATTCCCACTGCTGTAGTAGCTAAGTGCTCCTCACCAGGGCATTCCAGGAGGTCCAGTTCTCCTCGTGGAGGAGCCAAAGCAGAGATCCATCTCAGCTTCTCGCTGCTGGAAAACACCACCAGATAGATGTCAGGATTCAGTGTGAGGGACAGCAGTCTGGTGATGGGAATGGGGAGTATGTTTGTGTACCTACATGTTTGCTCACAGGAGGGAGGGGTACTTGGAGGAAGCAGGGAAAGTGGAAGCAGAGAAAGAAGATGTGAAACAACAAAAAACTCATGCTTTTGGAGCTGACCAAGTGGTGGATGTGGGTATGGTTGGACTCTGTGATCTAGTAAGTCCTTTCGAACCATGTTTATTCTGTGATTCTGTAGTATTATATGGGCAGCTGTGATGAGAGAGGAGCAAGGTGTTTCATTAGGGGCTTGTTATGTAAAAAAAGACATTTTTCAAGTCCTCTGCTCAGCAGCTGCTTTTGATATTTCAGTATTTGGGTATGTGAGGGACAACCACCACCAGACTTCTAAGAAGGTATCCTGGCTATGGTAACAGGATATACTGAGGTTATACATTAAGGTCTTACTGTGTCTCTGTACGAAACAAAAACTCCACTCTCTTTCCCTGGTAATTCTGAAGAAGAAAAAGACGGAAAACATTTTTGTTTGTTCCGTGCAGTTTCATCTCACACTTTTCCCCACGCACATCTGAGAAAGCGGCATGATCAAACACTACAAAGCGTCCACCCCTGCAGGTAAAGAGAAGGAAAAAAACAAGTTGTGAGTTTTAAGGTGATGAATGTTAAAGTGAGTCTGTGTTGTTTTCTGATGTCAGAAAAGCAAAAAGCTTTTAGTGAGTCGTCTTCTCTTTCAGGTACCTTAAAGCTTTACTCTTGCTGGAAGTCTCAGAAGGCCAGAAAACAGAAAAGGCACTTAATGAAAAGAGTAGAAATACTAAGCTCTGCCCTGTCAGAAATTTGTTCGGTAGCTTACAGCTTAACAACAAAACTACCACCCCAAAACATCAACAGAAACACTCAACAACTCCTGTTAGTTTCTTGAAAAAACATACTTGCATGATATTCACATAGTCTTATGAAGAGAGGTTGAGGGAGCTGGGGTTGTTTACTCTTGAGAAAAGGAGACTCGGGGAGGCATTATCACTCTCTATAACTACCTGAACAGAAGTTATACACAGGTAGGGGTCGGGCTCTTCTCCCAGACAACTAGTGCCAGGATGAAAGGGCACGGCCTGAAGCTGCACCAGAGGAGTGTTAGGTTAGATATAAGGAAGCCCTTCCTCATGGAAAGGGTGGTCAGACACTGGAATGGACTGCCACGGGAGATGGTGGAGTCCCCATCGCTGAAGGTGTTTAAGAAATATTGGATGTGGCACTTAGTGACATAGTCTAGCTTACTGTGGTGATGTTAGGTCATAGGCTTGGCTTGATGGTCTCAAAGGTCCTTTCCAGCCTCAATAATTCTATGATTCTGTTACACAGGGTTAGGAGAGTGTCTTGACAAATCCTGCCACTTTCTGGCAGGCAGAAGGAAAGGACTCTCACCAAAGCACACACCCAGAAAGAGAGAGAGAGGTATTTTAGAAGGGACGGCACAAACTGTGTTGAAACACTCACTCCTTTGGCCGAGACAGGAGCAAACAGTCATTGAAAAGATGTAAGTAGATGGGACGGGTGGTGACTTTCCATTTTGGACTCAGGGTGTTGAAGTCCAGTGCTGTCAACTCACCACACTTCACAAGTCGCCTCGACTGTGAGATGAGTGGGAATATCTGCAGAGCAGAAATAAAACACTTATGTCAAGTGTATCATAGCAGAGCAATCTCATCAGAGCATTCCAGGAGGTCCAGTTCTCCTCATAGAGGAGCCAAAACAATTCCTGTCCATCATCTGCATCTTTGCTTTCTATAGATGAAGTGTGATTTCACCTCATTTGGACCAGCATGTCATTGTGGGCAGCTTCAGCTGAAGACTGACATGAAGTATGAGTGGGCAAGGAAAGCATTGATCAACAGTTGACCTGTGTATGATATTCTAGTTCAGTGGTTTTGTGTATATTGGTGGGGAGAACAAAAAGTAAGTGCAAGTGACTGAGCAAAGAGAGAAGACAGGCCCACAGAAGATATGTTAGGCAAGATCCACACAATGGATGAGCTCACCTTACACTCAAATTCAATCTTCTGGCTGAGATAGATCAGCTCTTCAGTGCTCTTCATGCGTTGGACATTTTCATTGCAATCCTTGATAAGCTGCAGAAGAAAACAGACGACCAATGAGGTGGAATCAGAAATGCCTGGTAGCATTTCTGAGGTACTCCCAGAAGTACCTCAAGAGTCAGTGTATGTGACAATTCCTTAGGCATCCTCCTGCAAAAGAAGTACTTTTTCCAGGACAGCATACCAAACTTCTTAATACCTACAACAATCATCCTGACTTGTATTAGAAATAGCATGGCCAGCAGGAGCAGGGACATGATCATCCCCCTATACTCAGCACTGGTGTGGCTGCACCTCAAATACTGTGTTCAGTTATGGGTCCCTGAATACAAGAAGGCCATACAAGTGCTGGAGCACGTCCAGAGAAGGGCAGCAAGGCTCTTGAGAATTCTGGAGCACCAGTCCTATGAAGAGTGGCTGGAGGAACTGGAATTGCTTGCCTGGTGAAAAGGAGGTTGAGGAGAGACCTTATTGTTCTCTATAACTACCTGAAAGGAGGTTGTAGTGAGGAGGAGTACAGCCTCTTCTCTTTGGTGGCAAGTGATAGGACATGGGGAAATGGTTCCAAACTGCACCAGAGGATATTAGGAAGAATTTTGTCACTAAAAGTGTTGTTCAGCATTGGAACAGACTGCTCAGGGCAGTGATGGAGTCTTCATCCCTGGAGATATTTAAATGGATTATTAGGGACAAGATTTAGTGATAACCTGGCAGTGCTAGTTCAAAGGTTGCAGTTGGATGATCTTAAAGGTCTCTTCCAACCAAAGAGATTCTGATTCTTAAGGAAGGTATTTTTTAAATGAGGTGTTGTCATGGGTTATGGAACATAAAATTTGTATTCTATTCTCATCTGTTGAAAGCAGTTGAGAAGATATGTAATCTTATCTCTTGCATAAGAATGGGACTCGGGGGCACTAGGATACCACTCTCCACTGGATTTT
>VZRI01010254.1:0-41417 GCA_013397515.1 Upupa epops
GTTGGTGAGAACAATGTCCAGCAAGGTACATTTCTTGTTGCTTCCTCCCCCCAACTTGGTGTCATTTGTGAATTTTCTATAGGGAGATTCGATCCCCTCATCCAGATCATCAATAAAGATGCTGAATAGGGCTGGGCCAAACACTGATCCCTGGGGGACACCACTGGTCCCTGGACACCAACTAGATGGGGCACCATTTACAACCACTTTCTGAACCCAGTCATCCAGTCAGTTTTTAATCCAGTGGAGGGTGCACCCATTCAAATCATGGGGTGCCAGCTTTTCCAGGAGGATGCTGTGGGAGACCATGTTGAAGGCTTTGCTGAAGTCTAGNGGATGCTGTGGGAGACCATGTTGAAGGCTTTGCTGAAGTCTAGGTAGACCATGTTCACAGCCTTCCCCTCATGCACTTGGTGGCTCACTCAATCGTAGAGTGAGATCTTGTTGGTCAGGCAGGACCTTCCTTCCATGCTGGCTGGGCCTGATCCCTTGGTTGCCTTGTACTTGCCACTTGATGATACTCAGGATGATCTGCTCCATAACCTTGCCAGGCACTGAGGTCAAGCTGACAGGCCTAGAGTTCCCTTGATCCTCCTTCCATTCCTTCTTGTGGATGGGCACCATATTGGCCAACCTCTAGTCATCTGGGACTTTCCTTGTTACCCAGGACTGGTGATAAAGGATGGAGAGCAGCCTAGCTAGCTATTGCTCCAATGCCTTAAGCACCCTGGGATGAATCCCATCCTGACCCATAGACCTTTTAGGATCTAAGTGGCACAGCAGGTCACTAACTGCTTCCTCCTTGCTTACAGCAGGGATACTCTGCTCCCCTTCCCTCTCTACCAACTCAGCAGCCCACTAATCCGGAGGATGGCCAAGATTTTTTTTAAAGGCTGAGGCAAAGAAATTGTTAAGTACCTCAGCCTTTTCCCTGTCTTCAGTTACCTTGTTCCTTCTCTTCATCCAATAATGAGTGGAGATTTTCCCTCACCCTCCTTTTGTAATTAATATCTTTATAAAAGCACTTCTTATTCTCCATAACAATTTGGTCAGATTAAGTTTTAACTGAGCTTTTGCTTCTCTAATTCTCTTTCTACATGACCTTACTATATCCTTAAATGCTTCCTTAGTCACCTGCCCCTTCTTCCAACTCCTGTGCCTTCAAGGCTTCACTTTTGAAGTGTGTCCAGCATTCTGGGACTCCTGTATCTTTCAGGCAGCCTCCCAAGACACTTTGCCAGTGAATCTCCTAAGCAGGCCAAAATTTGCTCTCCAGAAATCTAAGGTAGCAGTTTTATTGACCCCCTCTCTTTGTTTCTGCAAGCATTGAAAACTCAATCAATTACCTCATGATCGCTGTGCCCTAGAAAACCTTTATATCCCCACAAGATCCTCCCGGTGCACAAGCAGCAGGTCTAAGAGGGCACCTTCCCTGGTTTGCTTTCTCAGCAGTTGTGTTCTTCTCCACACACTCCAGGAACCTCCAGGACTGTTCTCTCTACTGTATTGTATTTCCAACAGATATCAGGAAAATTGAAGTCCTTTGTAAGCACAAGGGGCAGTGATTTTGAAACCTCCCTCAACTGCTTATAAAAGTTTCATGTGCTTCTTTATCCCGGCTGCATGGTCTATAACCATCACAAAACTCTCTTGGTGGCCTTGCTCCTGATCCTCACCCATATGGCCTCAACCCCCTTCTTCACGCTCATTACTTTGTATGCTTTCATATGTCTCCCTAACGTAGGGGGCCACTCCACCATCTCTTCTCCCTTGCCTATCCCTTCTGAAAAGTTGATACCCATCACTTGCAGAACTCCAGTTGAGGGAGTCATCCCACCATATTTGTGTGATGGCCACATCATCATTTTCCTGTTGCACAGCAGCCTCCCGCTCCTCCTGTTTATTGCCCATGCTGAGTGCATTGGTGTGTAAACATTTCAGGGAGGGGTCCAAGGACACAGTCTTCAACAATGAGGGGTGGCAGACCTCCTGGTTATCTGTAATGCCACAGTGCCCCGTAAGTGTTGGGCTACTAAATTCAGAGTTCTTGCTAGCAAAGCCAGTTATCTCCCCTCCCCCTTTCATATCTAGTTCAAAGCTCTGTCAATGACCCCTGCTAACTTCTGCACCAAAATCTTTCTCCCCCTCTGGGACAGGGGCATCTCACCTGCTGCTTGCAGGCCAGGTGTCTCATATAGAAGCCTGTGATTGAAAAACCCAAAGCTCTGCCTGTGACACCAGTCTTGCAGCCATGAGTTCACCTGAAGGCTCTTTCTGTTTGTCTTCTCATTTGGGACTGCCACTGAAGAGATAGAGGAGAAAATAGCTTGTGCTCCTGATACCTTAAGCAGCTTCCCCAGGGCTCTGAAATCCCTGCTAATTGATTTAGGGCTTCTCCTACTAACTTTAAAATTTAAAAATGTTTTAAATCAGTTTGCTATACCAGAGGCTTGCCACCCAGAGGAAGCATCATTGGCAGCAGAAATTTGCTGAAAGAAGTCTCACACATTTCAGCAAGGAGACATGCAATGTCCTTCACCAATATTTCAGGCACAGATACAATATACAAGCTGATGATTTGGAAAGCAGCTTGGCAGAAAAAGACCTGAGAGTGCAGGTGGACATGGACATGAATATAAGGCACAGCACTGCCCTCAAGGCTTATAATATCGTGGGCTAACCTAGGAGAGATGCTGCCAAGAAGCAGAGAAACATAATACTTTCCCTTGCCTCAGCATTGGAGAGGCCACACCCTGAATAACTTATTCAGTTTTAGGCTTTTACTAACAAGGACATTAAGGTGCTACGGCCTGTCCAAAGAAGGACAATGAAGCTGGTGAGGGGTGTCAAGAAGGGATATGAGGAGCAGCTGAGAGAAGAGTTGCTTAGCTTAGACAAAGGAGACTTAGGGGAGACATTGTCCCCTACATCTGTCTGAAAGGTCAGTATCTGCTTCCTAGTGTGAGGAAAATTCAGGCACTATTGAATGTCTTTGCAAGGCATAATGTTGAGGAATCTCTGGAAGAAAGCAGCTGTGCAGCTGCAGTGGGCAGAACAATGAGAGGCATCAGAAGATGGCCCATGCCTTACCTTCCCTGAAGTAGTAAACAATACATCCTGTGTAGCTTTGTGCTCCTATTGCTCTTCCTTCGGCTGCATTCAGCAATGAACCATGATGAGATCTGTGTGTTCACTCTATAGACAGATTTTGATTGTGTCTGGTGTACGTTGCCACAGACAACAAGGATGAAGAAGACAGATTGGCTGTGCTGCCTGCTACCAGAGGGGCTTAGCTAAGGAGAAGTCCTGGAGCAGGTCCTGGTAGTTGTGTTAGGTCCTGGCTATATATGCCATAAACAATTGGATCCCAGCTGGGACAAACAGGCCTGTGGGAAGTGACTGAGCATCAAGAGGTTACAGAACTCCAGGGCTTCCAAACACCTTCAGCAGGCTCCCTCACCCTTCCTGGGAGCAAATATCACCATTGCAGGTTTTCACATGGACAGCTCTGGGGGTGGAATTTATGTCCATGTCTGCATGCTCGTACAGACACCACTGCACATCCAGCTATCCTTTTGGAAAACCAACTAAACTGTCCGTTGCTTTTGAAGGGGTGTATTTTAAATACTGAAGAACAGTCTGTCACTGAGAACGCTCTTGATCCTGCCTCACCAATTGTGACTAAGAAATATATTACGCCAGATTCACTTGTCCTGCAATTCCAGTGTTTCTGACTCTAACACATTCAGAGTTAGCTTGACTCTTAGATCTGATGAAATGATGATTATTAACAAACCAGTAAGAAAATTCATATTCTGTACATTATCATGAAGATCTTTATATTCAATGTAAATGCGTCTGTGTTATCACATCTCTGATCTCTGCTTGACAATTTCCAGTATTTTACTACTCAGAACATATACACCAGTCTCATTGTAGATTAGCTTTTCAGCCCAATACCAACAGAATGTTTATTTATCCACAGCTTTTTAACCTTGACACTACAGATATAGTTTTAAAAAGGAACGCACACAAAATCTCACTGGAGAACCTAGGGAAAAAAAGCAATCAGTAGAGAGATGACCTGAGGTAATGACATTTGGCTGCAAACGTCCTTCTGGATAGAGATAAAGTAAGAATTTGAGCCATTTATCAGAGTTTTGATTGCATTGACAGCCCAAAACATGACTCTCCCACACGAGTTCCCTGGGTTAATTCTACCTCTTCCCACACTCTGTTCATGGCTCACACGAAGAAACAAATCAGGAAGCAACATGACTTTCCTCAGCTTATCACATTCTACACAGAGGATGCCTATTTCTCAAAATGTTTGGTTTAAGATTAAGTAGCTATCTGAGGATAACTGCACCCCACAGAAGAGTTTACAATTTTCATGCTCAAACCATTCTACTAGCAAAGCCAAAGACCACTGTATTGCTTCTTTCTGAGAGCCAATAAACTTTGCTGGTTAGACACCTAAAGGAGGCAATGTGTTTAGAGAGACCTTCATGAGTCCTAAAGAAGCCAGCATACGACATGTATTAGGAGCTAAAAATGTCTTCAGAGATTCACAGGTAGCACTTTAAGATCATTAATCAGTAATCTTTGTATTTAAAGCACTCCACAAAAGATTTCCAGTTATATCTCATCTCCATTTGCATTGCCACTCCATTGATTCCAAACCCTGAGCAAAGGGCCACGTTCCCTCCATTGCTGCAACTGAATGCTGCAACAGGAATATAAGAATAAAGAAATTCCGTGTAGTATTGTTGGAAGTGCCACTCATCATGCTGAAGTCAGTTACTGAGTTGTGGTGCATCCAACAGGGAAGTAAACTGCAGGATACCTTCCTCATAAAATACAGGGACACTAGGTATGAGTTAGGTTTTTGACTGTATAGCACTGTCAAGATTTGAGCTCTTCTGTCTTGCTCTGAAGAAAACCACCCATCTCTTAGAAAATGTTAACAGAAAAATTATAAACATCTCAATGTTCCAAACGTTCCTAGGCTAGATTAAATCTGAAAGTAGTTCAGAAGACCTGGAATTCGGGCTTTGGGGTCTCCAGATCTCATATATTAAGTATCCAAAACATTTATTCATATTAAACGGATTCAGTATTGTGTCTGGCTATCTGGTCTCACTGATGAACACAAGCTGACCTTGAAAAAGATACTTACTGGAATTTTTCTTTTTTATTGCGTGACTGAAAACTTGGAATGCAGCTCTTTAGAGTACAGTACACTTGTAGCAAGTTTAGACAGTCTGAATCTCCTACGGCTGAATGCATGATTTTCCAAAAACAACAAAAAGAACAAGAGCAACATTAAGGAAGGTATTAGCCTTAATTTTACTTTTGGAAAAGACAATCTGCTGCTATTTGCATTTATCTGAGGAGAGTTGATTTGGGGTTACATTATATGTTAACTTCATTTCTTCATCCTCTGAGCTTTTGTTCCTTTAAGGAACACCAAGGAAACCACTTTCCACTTCCTATGGGAAAGAGTTTATTATCACAAGTTATTACATACTTGAATATTGTGAATTTTAAATAAAATTAAAAAAAAAAATCCAAAATTGTATTAGGACTGCACACAAGAGCCCTGTTATACTATTAACAAACTCAAGGACAAAAAGGTCAAGAATATTAAAAAATTATGCTAACATTTGCATTAAAATGTTTACATCGTTCAATTTAATTACAGCTAACCTCAAAGTGTATACATAAAGCTTTCTAAATCTGTTTATTTTGTTCACACTTAAATAATTTGTTGGTTCCACTGTTATTTTTCTGGTCAGATATTCTAATTTTGCATTGCAGTCATGAAATCTTCCTTGTCTTAGCACATTTAACAGTTACATAACTTCCACAAGCCACATGCTATCTAAAAGTTAAAAGGTTGCATTGTTGGTTTGTACAACATTTGTTGATATAACCCTGCTTCAGCAATCTGTTACGTAGTACTCCCAGAGCCCATAAAAACGAAACAACCACAATGAATCTTTGTAGTTAGAACTTGTTTCACAAAATGCAATGATAGAAGTATTCTCAATTTATACAAAACTAAAGCTAGAGCAAACATGAGGCCTGGAAGAGACTTGTATAAAAAAAAAAAAAAATTGGAGAAAAACATCTCCCACTGACTTTGGGTTGCATTTCGTCAGTTTAGTTTTGTTGCCTGTGTTTTACTCTCAGTCAGTGAAGCATTTTTATCATTGCTTCAGAATCTCACCGTTTCTATCTTGACTCAGACTAAAACATGCATGTATAGGCCTGGAATTACTTTTACTACCTTTACAAATGAAGGGGAAAAATGTGTGTTATTGTCTATATTCACATGAGAGAAAAGCAGCAGTAAGATATCTAAGAAAAAAACCAAACCCATGATAGTCTAGGAAAACTTTCTAACAGCAAGAAGAACAAAACTTCAGAACAGTAATATTTCATGGAATCTGATTTTGGAGATCTTTAAGGACAGTAACAATTCCAGTAACAATTTGTGTACAGTTGATCCAGCATTGTGGGAGAGGAATAATTAAATTAAGTCCTGGAGTCCCCTCTAGCCCTGTTTCCTGTGATTATCAGTTTTCTCCCATAAATTCCCTTTATAAGGACCACATCATAACAATTTTGTGATACTATCTAATGAATATTCCTTGTAGAACGTCCCTTATATACAGATTTTGCAAAAGTGCCTTTGTAGATAATTAGCCCATAATACCTTGGGAAAAGATACTGAATTCACTGTTACATTGAACTTTCTCTCTTTCATGCAGGAAAATGTAACAATTCTGAAGACTAATAGCAAGTATTATATATAGCAGAAGAAAGATGCCAGGGTTCTTTTGACAATGTGCTCTCACGTCTTCCATAAGCCTATATTTATTTGTCTAAGATAGAGCCCTTAATAGTTGGTGTTTGAATTGAAATAAAACAACATTTAATAAAAGTAACACTATCTCTCAGGCTTAATAAGATGGTTTTGGTTATGTATTGTAGTTTAGCTTGTTCCTTACTTAGTAAGACCCACAGTCTTACTAAACCTCTATTTTGAGGAAAACCGTTATTTCAGATCACATGTAGACAGTCAGCTTTCTTCTTTTCTAACCATAATCTTATTTTGTTTACTTTAAAG
This sequence comes from Upupa epops, assembly GCA_013397515.1. Classification (NCBI taxonomy): domain Eukaryota; kingdom Metazoa; phylum Chordata; class Aves; order Bucerotiformes; family Upupidae; genus Upupa; species Upupa epops. The sequence continues at coordinate 7,136 of VZRI01010254.1, forward strand.
CATTGAAGTACAGGGCTATAGAAATTGGATCATGTCAATATAATGACAGGAATTTTATAATTCGAATAGAATGGGACCAGTTACAATCAAATCAGAGTAGAAGTAATTTCTGAGCTCTCCCAGACAATACACAAAGATACAAAGCAAATATATCAAATGCTATAAAAGCTACTTGTTTTCACTGTCAGCTAATAAAGTAAATCACAAGAAAATTCTAAACCTTGATCACCATTAAGAAAAGAGTTGAAGAAATTTCAGTAGTATTTTTATGAATTATCATTTGCTTAATAGTAAATTTCCTCCCCGGATTCTCAAGCAAGTATGCAGATAAACCATGACAACCCCCTAACTCTGTATAAAAGACACTATCTACTTTTAGTTTAGCAATGTTGAGGATGTTTTTAAAGTTTTGTGCCAATTTTGGAGAGTGGGAAACCTGGCATAACTATCCTGGGAACCAAGTGCAAGTAATCTTTTCTCTAGGGATAGATGTTCTTGGTTTGACTCCCATTTTTGAACAACTAGTATTTGCGTCTTCTATCAAGAAAAATTAACTTATTGTAGTTTCTTTATTTCATATCAACATGTATTTTTCCTTGGAATTGACTTAAGTCTGACTTTGGGATACACTTCAGATAGTGTGTGGTTCCCATCCACATTTAAACTGTTATGGTTGCGAACTTTTTGCCTTTTGTTTAACAACAAATTATTGTTCAAATATTAATGATAGGGCACATTACCTGTAGGAATTAATCATACTTTAGAAAATTAAAATATTTTAAACTATTTTAATTCACCTTTAGCTATGTTGCTCTGTCCTAAAATGTCACTGCATCTTGACTAAGAATAAACTTCACTGCCATTAGCAAATGCATTTGAAAAAAATCTACAAAGTTAATATTTATGGCCATCACTAGCATTTGCTCTGCAGGTGCTAGTTGGCCACCACTGAAGACCTCAATGTCATTTCAAGCCTGGACATGTTCATCTGATTCTACAATAGACAGAGGACATCTAAAAGGGAAAAGACAAGTCTTCTAAAACTCAGTTTATAAAGAATGCCTTGCAAATATTCTCTGCTAAGGATATGTGTGTATAACATTGATATGTGTTCATAAAGGTAGAAATTCAAATAAATTTTAAGAGCCTTAATTTCCTAATCTTTTTTTTTTTTTNATAGCTGAAACTACAATTGTGGACTCCTTAAGTTTTCCGCATCTGGATCTCTGGGTGTTTTTCCCACCATGTAATTGATTTATCAGAAATTGAGCTTTGGCTGTGCAGTTTTCTGCAAACCTAGTCCTCTCTAATGGACGTTCATACACAGTTGTCAGCTTTGGCCTGCTTTCTTCAGAGAAACACCTCAGCAATACAAGCTTTTAGGACACAGATAAAAGAAAGTCAATTTTCTTAAAGCACTTGAAGTCCTTTCACTGCTATAGCAAAATTCATTCTTTCCCAGGGGAAGGTAACCAGACGAAAATTATTATTTCTGGGTCTAGAAGAGAAATAGCCATTAATCTCCAATTCTCATACAAGGGAAATTTTTCCAAACTGAGTAGTCACCTTAGTCTCTTGTTAGTAGCTTCCATTACAGTTAACCAGGAAGAGCAAAGGGGCACTAGCCAAGACTAATGTTATGTATCCACTTCATACAGTTTACACATTACTGCCTGGCCTTCTTCCTATGGCTGACACTACAGTACTTTTTAATAAACATTTCCTGCTAAGGAACATCTGCTTCCTTGCTTCTCCCCTTCCTCAGTAGTTGGATACTGAAGAGTCAGTATATGGAATTTAGCTTAACTGACTTCAGATTAAGAAAGTAGTACCTTACAAATATATTTTTCTACCTTCCCTTCCATGTTCACTGCTCCATACCACCCACTGTGTTCAACAGAAGTTAAGAATCTAAATAACTTTGACATTCTGGCCTTACACATGTCAAAAATCTAGAAGATGTAAAGCAGAAGTTCAAGGATGTACACGCAGAAACATTGGCTGGAAGGGACCCCTGGAATCTATCCAGGACAAGCTGCTTGAAGTCTGTCTGTGAAAAACACCACACTGGAGGTTTTTGAGACTTGGCTACACACAGCTATGACTGACACAAGAATGGAATTTCAATGGCCCTGTGTGCAACTCATCCTGTAGCTGCACCACCCCCAAACATAAATGTGTGGTCACTGTCCCTTGCTATTCTTCTTCCCCTTTTTCAGAAGGGTTCCTTAAGTTGCTTTTGACTTCCGTAAGGTTGCTCCTTAGCCTCCTACCTGTCAAATTAAACTCAGCTACCCCAAACTGTCCTCATAAGTCACGTGCTATCTAGACTACTAAAGAAAACATTTAAAACGTTGTTTCTTGGTTTCTCATCAAAATCAGAATCTGTAAAATTTCTGCAATCAAGAATTTTAAGGTTCCATTTCTTATTTGCATTTTCAGTCACTCTGTGTAAGCACATGAGCATTTGTATCTAAATATTCATTATCAGCATTCAGATGGTATTTTCCTCAAGTGATTGTTTAGGTGAATATGGTTTGATACAGGAAAAAGTCAATCTAGATAATCTGTAGCTTGAGAATAACAGATATCTGACAGGAAAAAAAAAACTTAAATTTGCACCAAAGCCAGATACTCACAACTGACCAAGTTTCTCAGTGTCAGCAAGGAAGAATGGTGCAAGAAATTCCAAAACCTGTTAAGGGCTGAAACATAGTTTTGGTACTGCTGTACACTTATTTTGAGATATTGCTGTATCTGAGCAAAACAGTCATTTTTCTGAGGATACTCCAAACAATATAAACAGAATGAGCTTTAAGAATACAATAGGAAGTTTTGGGTGACAGCCTCCAAAACATTAATATAGACTGTTGCTCAAGCAGAACTCCAATGTTAAGTCTTTTATCCCTTCCTGGCAATTTATATCACATGTAAACAAATGTTAGTGCTTTTTACTCTTAATTGTGTTTTTCAGCATTTTGTAAATTAATTTCACATAGAGTGCAAAATCATTAAGGTTGTAGAGCTCAGCACTCAAAATCTAAAGTAAAATTGTTAATTGTCTTCTTAAATAATCAAAGTATTTGTTTTACTGATCTGGGTAGAAGCACTTTAAGACAGAAATGACAGGGAGGGAACTACCAGCAGTCTGAAAAGGCAGTGATGGATATGGTTTACAAGCAAAAAGCCTAGGATGAGATGAATGAAAGAGGATACATCATCAAAACGGAGTTTAAGTGGAGTCACCTGAAATATGACATGCAAGGAAGGAAGTGGCTGCAAGGCAATATTATGGGAAAAACCACAGCCCCTTTTTGGGAAATAAGCATGCTTGAGTGTCTCTCCAAAGTACTCTCACACTAATGTATACACTCCGGAGAGTAAACACAGGGAATTACAGCTCTCTGTATTACTGCAGATATGGTGGTGTGACTTGCATGACCAGAGTGCTACAAAAGTGAAACAAGCTGTAGGATGGATAGACTTAAAAGTTAGCTGAGGGAGTTCTACTTTACGAGAGAAAGCAACAGGACTGCATAGGAACAGATGGATAATCTAAATGAGAGTTTATGATTAAGGATTAGAAAGTAGACAAAAAAATGAGACATTGCACTGTGTGTCTGCTATAGGTTACTTGATTGAGAAGAACAAAGAGAACATACAATTAAAATAACCACACATTCACAGACCCTTTTCTTCATAGGAGAACAATACCTGCTGCAGGGACAACACAAGGACACCAGAGACCTAGACTTAAGAGACTAGACTATAGCAACTACAGAGATCTTCTTGAAAGGGTCACATGGGTAAGACTCTACAGGGCAGAAGGTTTACTTAATGGAACATTGTCTTTTGGTAACACAGTACATAGAAAAATGTAATGTCCAGAGTGTTTTCTTTACCCCAGAGTTTACCTATAAGTAAGGTTTTCAAAAATCTAGGTACTGTAGAACAGAAGTCTAAAAGAAGGAAGAATTTATACTGGTAGAAGATGGTATGCTTATGAAACACTTGAAGAAACTGTAATACATAAATACAGAAGCCTTAATAGAATACACTCACAAGTCCTGAGAGAGCTGACTGAAACCATTGTGAGGACACACTACTTTTGCAGGATCATTGTGTTTAGGAGAAGTGTCTGAAAACTAGAGGGCAGCAAGTCTCACCATTCTTCAAAGAGGGCAAAAAGCAAGACATGGGAAATTACAGGCCAGTCACCTTCAACTCAATCATTTGGAAAATGGTAGGGCAGGAATCACTTCAAGACACATGGAGGACAAGAAAGAGATATGGAGTAGTCAGCATAGATTCAGGACCACTAAGATGACCAAGTATCTGAAAGAGAGGATGAAATGCTAATAGAGCCAGCATTGTTTAGCATGAAGAGGGGAAGGCTCAAGGGGGATCTCATCGACATATACAGATGTCTGCAGGGAAGCTACAGAAAAGTGTAGAAAAGTGCTGGAGACTCCATCCTTGAGGGTCTTCAAAAGATGTTTGGATATGGTTCTAGGCAACCTGCTCTATGTATTCTGCTTGAACCGGGTCACTTAGCTGAGATGACATCCAGAATTCTCTCCCAACAGCAACCATTCTGGGATTACATCATATACTGAACCTCCTTTGAGTAGTGGACAACAAATAAAGGACAGGTTTGTAAAATTCAATGAAAATAAGTGTCTCTGAATTAATGAGAACCCTCTCTGAAATGGCACACAAATTCAGAAACTAATGTGAAGATGAAAACTTGCCTTGGAGGTGGCAAAAGCGTGAGTGCAAGATGTTTCAAATTAATCCCTTTTGTACTCAGGCTTTCCTTGATGAGGAAAATCTTTTACTGAAGAGCCTTTGAAGCATTCATTCTTTGCATTCTCTCCTAAGTTTCAGCACATATTTTTCACTTGCACATGCTGACTCTTGCAAATCATCCATAATGATCATTATTTTAACTTTATTCCATCTTGATTTTGTCTACCTTGCTTCGCTGATTTCTTTTCAGTGTCTGTGTCAAACTCCACTCTGAAGGAATCTTCCTGATTGCTTACTTTGTTCACAGCCATCACATTTGAGAAATAACAACAGTAAAATGCTGCTGTTTAGAACTGTATTTTCTACGTATATGAAGCACTTTTGTGAAGCATTGCATGCCCAAAGCATGTATGCAGTCAAAGCTATCATAGGCTATAATTTGATTTTAGCTGCCCAGTTCCAAGAAGAAACTTCTGCAAACGTAGATTTAGAGTTTCCAAAACATTATGTTAAAATTTTTCACAGGGACAGCAAAGAACACTTTCCTGACAGAAAGGCCACAGCATTCTGACCAAATTGCAGCTCCTTTCTCCAAAGCACAGACAGTACATAGTCTCAAAAAACTTTGCCAAGGTTGTTTTAACATTGCAACACAATGTTTTTTTCCCAGTGTTTTCTTGGAAATGGTAAAACTATTTTGGCTCAAAATTTCTGGAAATAAAACTAAGTAAGCTGAGTATTATCTAATGGTAAATTTTAACCTAAAATGTTAGTATTTTGCCAATCTGCAAGCAAGTTAGGGTGAAGGTATGGTAAATCCCAGTAATAGTTAATACTGCCGATATCAGCAAAACACAGTTACATATGAAGGCCAAGAAACTAATGAAAGATCACCGATAACATTGAGGACCTCCAGCCAAGAAGTCAAATTAATCAGCAATGGAAGCAGACATGAATCCTTAAATTTGAAACAGGCTAGAAGCCAGTCAGTTTGAAGCATCTTTCCTGCCCTTGCACTATTTTATATAATGCTTTATCTGCAGTACTATATATGCAGTACTTTATAGGTATGCAAAATAAGTTCTTAGCTGACAATTACTTGCAACATGTGCAGGTATTTGAGTCCTCATGCACTGCTGTAGTTGGAGACTGACAGGGCTTTTAGTAGGAAAGGGGGTTGCTGGCATAGTCCTAGCAACAAGCTCCATGATGACAGAAGCTCCCCCCAGCTCCAGTTACTCTTCTGCCTCTAGAGGTTTGAATACGTGCATCTGCAAATAAATATACTTAGGGGAGAGGGAAACCTGTAGAATAAGTTACCTGTTTCCTGTTGGTTTGGGGCTTTTGTTTTAGAAGAAGCCATGTGGTCACTGGGAGGAGCACACTGTGGCAGCTATTGTAGCCTAGTAGTGTTCTGTTGAAGATGAGAGTTAACTTGGCAGAGTCTGTGCAAAGTCATAGTGAACTGTATGGAGGAAGAGTCCTATCTGTAGCCCACAACACACAGGAACAGGGATCTGGCCCTGAGGATATGGAACAGGTGATTTATCCTTAAAGGAACTGTTGACTCTGAGGAATCATGCTGGACTGCTCAGGTGCTGGCATGACCTGTGGAGAACCCTCATGCTATCTGGGGGAAGATCATACAGGACCTGTCTACTGTGTGAGGGAGGACATCAAGTCCCCACATGGAAGAGAACTGCTTAGGGGTTTCTCTGCTAGGGGAAAAGAGGTAACGAAACTGGGCCCAGGAATGTAAGAACCATATGATTCCTCTCTGTAAGTTTTTCTGGTTTTTTAATTAAATTTTTGGTTTTCCCCAAACCAGGTCTGTCACTTTTTTGCTTGAAACAAGTAAATGGCAAGTGAGTCCTACCTGTTATTTTCAGCTCATTAGCACTTTTGCTAATTAGTTAATTTTTGCCAGCCCTGGCCAGACAAGGACATGCACCTACTACTGAACTGATCTGAATAAAACATTCAGATTCAGTAACCATGATGCCTGAGTTAACATACCAGTAATGTTTCTGCAATTAGCATTTGTAATTATAGACGATTATTCCTTATCAATGTATTAAAAGTTTTACTGAAAGAAATACAATACTGGGCCATCAAATAGTGATGTGAATTTACTTTACAAGCTGTTTGAGAAGGAAAAAATACATACAAAAAACAACCCAACCATGCAAATGTAAGGTTTCATGCAGCAAGTCATTAATTCTACATACTTATGAATGAAATTACAGTGAAGAAAAACATGTGTTTTATATTTAAAAGAAAAACACAAAATAATTTTGTGGGAATACTGAACTGGGAAAACCTGGACTAAAGGATTGTTATGGGTTGCTGTGTTATAGGCCTCCCAGGCAACCATACCTCATCTAAATTCCTCATGGTGAATAATACTAGCAATACAAACTTAACTAGAAGCAGTGCAATATCATAAATCAAGAATAATTTAGTAATTTGTACTATGAAAATCATAGGTAAGTTACACATTAACTTACAGAAACATCAACATTGCAGTATATGGTTGGGTTCTTTCCAAGCCTACACTTAAATTTCATATCTTAGGATTCAAAAGAATGACTGGATGCAAATTTGTGCTTCTGTTATGCAGAAGATAATGTTATTTTGCTCCTTCCAAGCCACTGGATCCATTTCATTAGAGATTTAAAACAGAGAGAGCACAATATAAGGCTACATTCTAGGTGTGGAGTTCAAAGTGAGAGACATAGTTGGCACAGAAGAGAAATGCCAGGAAATCTTTGCCTTCTGAACACAGACAATGCAACTTATCTCTGTTTAGGCACCACTCCAGTAAAAAATGGGTTTGGATTTTCATTTGCCTTGAGGCTTTCAGTTTTTTCCTTAGGGGAACTCCCAGTTTTGTTTGGGAATGGGTAGATAGCTGTGCCACAGACTCAGCACTAAAGAACAGGATGGGGGGAAGAGTGTTATTAGCAACCCTCACTTTGGAATGTGGTGAAAGGTAGCAGTGGGCAGAGGTGGACTGAATCCAAAAGAGTGGAGCCGTGAGTATTAAGGTGGTTAAATTCTTGAAGAGAAGCCACAACTTGAGAGATGTGTGCTTGAAAAGTGTTTAGTGGTGCCATAAATGTGGGAACCACCCCTGTCTTCGACAAAGAAAAGACTGAGGGGTTGTTTGGGAAAGAGTGGGGAGAAGCTGTCACCACATTACTGATGTTTGTTACTACTTCCCTGAGGAATAACAAATGAAAGATCATCTCTTATTTTTGGTCTGATCAAGAGAAATTCTTGCACTAATTGGCCATTAACAGTAAATATGCAGCAGTAGTGACATGATGAAAGACGTGTTATCCATACTAACACTAGAATATGATGAGATACAGGAGGAAAGGGGGTGAAAAATAAAAATTTCTATGCTATAAAGGACAAAAAAGAATTGGTAAACTAGTTTTAAACATTTATTACATAGAATCATAGAATCACTAGGGATGGGAAGGGAGCCTGAAAGATCATCCACTCCGATCCCCCTTTCACAGCAGCATCACATAGACCAAGTTGCACAGGAACACATCCTGGTAGGTCTTGAATATGTCCAGAGAAGGAGACTCCACAATCCCCTGTGCAGCCTGATCCAATGCTCCATTACTTTCACTGATCCACCCCAGGATGCTGTTAGCCCTCTTGGCCACAAGAGTACACTGCTGGCTCATAGTCAACCTGCTCTCCACTAGGACCCCCAGGTCCCTTTCTCCTACACGGCTCTCCAATAGGTCAGTCACCAACCTATACTTGGGGTTGTTCATGTCCAGATGAAAGACTTATCGTTGTTGTACCTCATTAAGTTTCTGCCTGCCCAGCTCTCTAGCCTGTCCAGGTCTCACTGAATTGCAGCACAGGCTGCTGGGGTGTTGGCAACACCATCCATGTCTGTGGCATCAGCAAACTTGCTGACAGTGTACCCTAATCTGTCATCCAAGTCATCAATGAATAGATTTAACAGCATTTGCCCCAGTAAAGATCCTTGAAGGTTTCCACTAGATACAGGCCTCCAACTAGACTCTGTCCCATTGACCACCGCCTCTCTAGTTTCTATCCTGCAGCCAGTTCACAATCCACCTCACTACCCAATGGTCCAGTCCACACTGCCTCAGTTTGGCCACGAGGATGCTATGTGAGACTGTCAAATGCCTTACTGAAGTCAATAAAGACCACATCTACAGCTCTGCCATCATCTATCCACCCAGTTATGCCCTCACAAAAAGCAGTCAGGTTGGTCAAGCATGACTTCCCCTTGGTGAAGCCATACTGACTGTCCCTAATGACTCTCTTGTCCCTGATGTGCATCCAGGACAAATTGTTCCATCACATTTCCTGGGATGGAGGTGAGGCTGACCAGTCTAAAGTTACCTTGGTCCTCCTTCTTACCCTTTTTGAAGACTGGAGGAACATTCGCTAACCTCCAGTCCCTAGGCACCTCTCCTGATCCCCATGACTTTGAAAAGATGGCAGAGTGGCTTAACAATGACTTCTACCATCTCCCTTCACGCACGTGGGTACATCCCATCAGAGCCCATGGATTTATGCACATTCAGTTTGCTCAACACATCCCTAACCCAGTCCTCACCAACCAAGGCAAGCTCCTCTCTTGCCTCGGCTTCCTCTGGAGCCACAGCAGTCTGGGCAGGACAGCTCCCAGTGTTATAAATGGAGGGAAAGAAGGTGTTCAGTATCTCTGCTTTCTCTGTATCCTCTGCCTTCAGGGAACGCAGCTCATTCCCCCATTGCCTCTAAGATTAGTTTTAACTACAATGTATTTGAAGAAGCCTTTTTGTTGCCCTTGACGTTTTCTGAAGATTTAATTCCAAGGAGGCCTTGGCTTTCCTAGTTGCATCTCTACCTTCTTTCACCAAGGACTTATAATCACCCCAAGTGGCCATCCCCTCCTTCCATAACCTATAGAGTTTCTTCCTCTTCAGTTTGCCCAGCAGCTCCCCATTTAACTACATAGGTCTTCTGGCTTCCTTCCTTGACTTCTTTCCTGTTGGGATGCTCTTGTGTTGTGCTTCAAAGAAGTCATCTTTGAATGTTAACTGGCTATCTTTGGACTCTTTACCTGCCAGTACCCTGTCCCATGGGATTTCCCCTAGCAATTGCTTGAAAAGGCCAAAGTTGGCCCTCCTGAAATCCAGCTTTGTGATTCTGCTAGGTATTCTGTTCCTTCCACACAAGACCCTGAACTCTACCATCTCATGGTCACTGCAACCAAGGTTGCCCTCAACCTTCACTATTTCAACCAGACCCTCCTTATTGGCGTGAACAAGGTTCATTTTCTACAGTAACTGGCATAACACAAATATATTTGATATATTAACCTTCAAATAGGGAGAAGAGACTACAGTTCTGATCTGAATGAACAAGAGCTAGTCTTTCAGTTTATAGCTGAAAGTGTTGATGCATTGTACTGTACATTGCAATGATTATTGCTATGGAGAGGCAGATAGTTAAAGTTCTGCTTTAAATCCATAGCTGTCTGTATCTGGCAACTCAAAATAACTTGTCAAAATGGTCTTCTAGGCTTTTGGGTCTGGGCCTTAATACATCATGATTTATGGTTTGACTTGAAGGCAGATACATTTCCATTTCTGGATTATGTCTGACATACTAAAATATGCTCATCTAGAAAGTATTTTTTATGCAGAAATTGTTCCAGACATTAGGAAGAAGGCCCTTTGGCCTGTGTTTTCAATAGCTTGGTAGCGGATGTCCAAGCCTGTGCAATGGAACAGACAATCACATCAGTGACACATGTCTCCAAATTTGCCCTGCCTCAGGATTTTTTATTTACTAAAATCCCATTTTTATCCTGGGCAACCAACAGTTTTAGAATGCCAGATGCTATTGAGTAAACTAATCTGAGGCAAAAAAAATGAGCAGATGTATTTGGCTACTGTTGTCAAACCCTGCTGATGGACTTGGGGTTTGGGAGGAAATTTTTATGGTGTCTGTATGAGCATTAGTTTGCCAGGCCAAGGTGCCAACATCCACTAACATAAAAACTTAGCTAGACTGGAAAGACTAGTGAAAAAAAGCAATAGTTCAGACTCCTTATCTTTCTGTTTAATGAACAGAACTAGTTGTTGTCTGTAACTGAAAAAACTGAAGGGAGAAAAGAAGGGACAACAGAAATTATCTGGCTGAAAACAGAAAAAACCTTGTCCAACTTGCATACTAAGAAGATCTGAGAAAGAGGATACACAGGAAGGAAAAACAAGAGATCAGTTGATTTTGTGATTACATAAAAATCTCCAGTAATATGACAAGTTAATTTCAAAAATATAAGACTAAATTAGCAACCAGATTGCAAGCCCTGAGGCTCATGGGTGACTTCAATCACCTTGATACTTGTTGAAAGGCCACACAGCAGTGCATTGATGCTAGATGCTACTCTCTGATGCAGGTGATTGAAAAACCAGTTATGACCTTGTATTAATGAACAAAGAAGGTCTGGTAAGGGACATGAAGGTTGGGGGCAGCCTTGGCTATAGTGTTCATTACATGGTAGAGTTTAGTATTCTAAACTAAAAAGCAAAGCTACAAGTAGGATTTCAATCCTGGATTATAGGAGGGCCAACTTTGTCCTCTTCAAAGACCTTCTTGGAAGGGTCCTGTGGGCTATGAGTCTAGAAGTAGGAATAGCCATGAATGCTGATCAATATTTAAACAACACTTCTTTCAAGTTCAAGATAAAGGCATTTCCGTGAATAAGTCAAGCAGAGGAGACAGGAGACCTATGTGGATGAGCAAGGATCTTTGGGAAAAACTCACATGAGAGAAAGAAGTTCTGTCTGGTCACATGGCAGGTTTACAGAAACATTGCCAGGGTATGTACGGACACAACAAGGAAGGCCAAGGCAATCTTGGAATGGAGTCTGCCAAAGGAAGTGAAAGAGAGCAAGAACGGCCTCTTCAAACACATTAATGGTAAAAGGAAGTATAGGGAAAAAGTGGACCCACTGCTTAATGAGGCGGTAGCCCTATTAACAGAGGATTCAGAGATGGTGGAACAACTTAGTACCTTATTTGCTTCTGTCTTTACTGCTACGACCAGCTCTCAAGAATCCCAGAGCCTGGAAGTAAGGGAGGAAGCCTGAAGGAAGAAGGAGTCTCTGCTTGCTAACAAGAATTGGGTTAGAGATCTTTTGGATAAACTGAACATGCACAAATCCGTGGGCCCTGACAGAATGCACTTGCAAGTGCTGAGGGAGCTGGCTGATGCTGCTATTCTAATCTCCAACATTTTTGAAAGATCTTGGAGAACAGGAATGGTTTCTGAGAACTGGAAAAAATCCAATGTGACTGTAATCTTCAAAAAGGACAAGAAGGAAGACCCTTACAAAGCAGTCACCTCCATCTCTTGAAAAGTGATGGAACAGATCCCTCTAAAGACCATCTCTAAGTACATGGAAGAAAAGAAGGTTGGCAGGAGTAGCCAGCATGGATTTACTAAGGAAAAGTCATGTTTGACTCATCTGACAGCCTTTTTACAATGGCATGACTTAATGGGCACATGAAGGGAGAGCAGTGGGTTCAACAAGGATCAGTGTAGTGTCCTGCACCTGGGCATGATTTACACCATGCACCAGTACAGATTAGAGGTTGACGTGCTGGAAAGTTGTTACTTGGAAAAGGCCCTTGGAGTCCTGGTGGACAGTAAGTTATCCATGGGGCAGCAATGTTCTCTTGTGGCCAAGAAGGCTAATGGTATCCCAGGGTGCATCAAGAGAAATGTGTCCAGTAGGTGAAGGGAGGTTCTCCTTCCCCTCTACTCTGCCCTGGTTAGGCTGCATCTGGACTACTGTCTCAGATTTTTGGTTTCCCAGTTCAACAGAGACAGGGAGCTGCAGGATGGAATCCAGTGGAGGTCTATAAGGGTGATTAAGGGACTCGAACACCTCTTCTATGAGAAAAACCTAAGAGAACTGGGGCTGTTCAGTCTGGAGAGAAGACGGAGAGGGGATATTGTCAATGTCTACAAATATCTGAAGGGTGGGTGTTAAGAAGAAAGGGTCAGTCTCTTTTTGGTGGTGTTCTGTGATAGGATAAGGGCAATGGATACAAGCTGAAACACAAAAAGATCCTCCTCAATGTCAGGAAAAACTTCTTTACTGTGAGAGTGACAGATTTCTGGAACAGGCAGCCTAGAGAGATTGTGGAGTCTATTTCTTTGGAGACTTCCAAAACCTGTCTGAACATAATCCTGTGTGGTCTGCCCTAGGTAATCCTTCTTTTAACAAGGGGTTTGGACTAGACTGGAGGCCTGGAACATTTCTTCTAAGATGAAAGATTGAGAGAACAGGGACTCTTCAGCTTTGAAAAAAGATTGAGAGGAGAGCTAATTCACCTCTGTATGTCTGAAAGGTGGGTGTAATGAAGATGGAGCCAAACTGTTTGCAGCTGTGCCCGGTGGCAGGACAAGGTGCAATGGGCATAACTTAGAACACAAAAGTTTTCATTTAGATAACAGGAAAAATCTTCTTTCCTGTACAGGTGATAAAGCACTGGGAAAGGCTGCCCAGTCTTCTTCCTGGGAGAATTTCAAAACCTGTCTGGACACATTCCTTTGAGACCTGCCCTAGGTGTCTTGCTTTTGACAGGTTGGTTGGACTAGATGATCTCTGGTGTTCCCTTACAACACCTATCACTGTATGATTTGGTGAAAATAGCCTGTCTTAGGAGTTCCCACATTTTCATTTCTGCGTAAGAAGTCATTGAGTTTCTTACCTCTCTAAACTATTTAGCAAATACTCTTCATGCACAAACAACTCAGCTTTTCTAAAAGCTCTTAAATAGCTATTTTTGTTCCTACAGCTATCTCCCTATGAAAACTCAGTCTTGTACTGTAAGCAAAGGAATTCAATTAATGTAAATAAGCCATGTTAGAAATGAAAATTATAATTTCTAAAACAAGTTATGAGACTATAGTCTGTCTCAATTATCTGTACGTCATACCAGCCTGCAGTTCTACCTTGCTCTTTTAGCTTGCTCGGTTTGTTGGGCAAGACCATATACTTTTCACTCTGCTCAGAAAACTGCATACACTTCAAGTTAAACAAGAAAGTAATTGCATAGTTTGAGTCTTTTTTCTGAAGAGAAAAGAGAGCTTCCTGGTTTTGTTATAAGTTACTGACAAGCACTAATTATAGGCTACTATAATTGGTTTAAGTCTGTTAATTAGAATGAGAGTTCTAGCCACCAGCACACCCACATCAAATGTAGGATCTCTGTCAGGGACTGCAGTCACCAACTTTGTGACAGCAGGACTTTGTTCACATGTCTGTATTCAGTCCACTGAATTCCACCCTTCAGCTATGTGTGAATATCTCCTGTACCCATTTTGTTGTTGTTCTGTGAAAGAAAAGAATCTGTGAGAACAGTGTGGTATGAAGTTATCAACTCAGATCAGACTTACAGAAATTGTACATGGCTAAAGGTCCCCCACTCCCTCATAAACTATTTACATAAGAGCTGTTTATGACCTCTCAGCATTGCATATAAACAGTTCAAACCACAGCTCAGCCATTAGACTCTACCTCAACTGAGCAGGTCTAGCTGTAACATCAGTTGACAATGAGCCTCTGAGGAAAATGAGGTCTCTGGAAGGCAGAGTGGTAATTTGGTGGCTTCCTTACTCAGGATTAATGCTGTGCTTCCATACAAAATGGTGCACAGATAGGAAATATATGCCAACCTTTATCAAAAGTGAAAAAATCTCTATTTTTTCTCTTGCAAATCTTGTAAATCTCTTGCAGATTTACACACAGCACAGCAAAGAGCATGCTTACAAAAATTAAGCATTGTTTCTTTTCTACATCTTTTTTTCTCGGAGTATATTCACATATGTGCACTCACATGCCTCCATCAGGCAGCCTACGTCCCAAAGCACGGAGGAAAACAGTGGAAAACGTCTAAAGTTCAAGAAAATTTGTCAACCCTGAACCAGAGAGATACCTGTATTCGCCATGTGGAAGAGACATATTCTGTTATGAACAGCTTTTCAATATTTGCCAAACAGGAATGATGTTACAACTTCCGCTTATGCAGTCTAGAAAAGGAAGCAGAAAAGCAAGATATGGTAGAAAATAGCCAGATCAAGCAGGTTTCCCTATGCTGAGCATGAGATACAGAATAAGCTTTTCTCTGTGGCATGTTGAAAGAGAAGACCTGCATCCCACAGACTACAGCACGTGTCGCAGCCTTTCAACTTTTCTCAGTGTTAGATGTACATAGTCAACAGACAGCTTACAGCTTTGCAGAACAAACACGGCCCTGATGGTTAATGCTGTCTGCAGAACTTGCATCACTATAGCCTGTTAACAAGAAGGCACATTTTATGTTCTTCCATCTAGCATTTCATTAAGCATGTTCCCATGGACATGGCCACCACAGCACTGAAGAAGAGAACCAGCTTACAAAGTCATGCAGAGACCTTGTCATTAGTAAGGGCAAGGAGAGAGATGGCCCACCTGGATGAGATGGCCTGGCAGAATGAGAACATATGCATCTGTTGATCCAACGTCTCCATCTGGTTGTCACTCTGTGACAGACCATGACAGATCTCACCGAGATCTAGTATCAAATGTCAGCCCTTTGGAAACCTTTGTAGAACACCACTTTAAAATGCTATGTTTTGCAGTCATTAATGTAAGTCATTTCAGGACCTAATAATATCACATGACTCCTCCAGAAAATTTTCCATAAGTTTGCTGAGGTCTTCCTCTGTGTTTGGAAGGCAGATTAGTCCAATGTATTTACATCAGGGCTTACAAAGTGTGAGTGCAATTCTTGCTTTGGACTTTATCAGACTGCACTTTGGTTCAGGGCTAGAATGATTCGTCAATAGGCTGTTGACCTCAATGGCCAGCAAGCCAAGTCCTCATTAGCCTTGCTTGTAAGTTTATACTACATTAAACCTGGCAAGTCTTTAAGGCTCAATCCCTAACATGCAATTACGTTTAAGTGTTAACATTACTTTTAATATAGTTTTGCCCTGTGCCAACCAGCATTGCCCCAACTTTCAGTTGTACCATTAGTAAGTAGCACCATTAGCCTTACCAACCTATTTTGTTAGTTTGGTAGGTTTAAATGCAACGGCAACTATAATTTTTCCTGTGAGCCAATTGACATTTTTCTCTTACTTATTCCTGGGATTCAGAGCAAATTCAAAATTTCCAGGTGTATAATTTAAGGCCTTAATTCCTTCTCTATCTTATCATTTTAGATGAGACTGAAAAAAATAAAGTCAACTACTAGATAGTAGCAAAAGAGGTTTCCTGAGTAAACAGCACAAACTTCATGGCTGATAAGGTACTTTTCTAAGCCATATCTTGAACTATCTCCTGCTGTCTAACAGACTATCTGTAGAATATCTTACCTGGGGCTCCTGTTCATCTTTCTTTCACTTCAGTATAAATGCTCTTTTCAGTACTTGCAAACATGTAATATATCAGACATGCAATGGAACAACAGTGACATCCATTGGCTAAAATATCACAAGTTACAACTGTTCATTAGACAAGGGTTCTTTCTATTGGAGAAAAATAAGTTTGACCTAAGTTATTCTAATACATTTTTATGTGACCTGTAATTATCAATTGTTTAGGATTAGCATTGAAATAAGCTAAGTTTCATATTTTTCCCTCAGGTCTTTCCTGAGAAGATATCAGTAAGGTTGTCTGGCCAAGGAAACAAATATGCACTGACTGCAAAACATTATTCTGCCTTCATGAGAGAGAATCCATATTTGTAAAGATGTGACTTTTCAACTATATGTTCCTGTTTTCCCAGAAAAGATTCTGGGAAATCAGGATTTCCCAGAAGAAAGATTTTTAAGTTGATCGTATTAAAGCAATTGCTATTTTTTTGCAGTCAGTTATAATTCAATCCACATCACCCTCTATCATCCATCTTTTTTCTCTCAATCTCCATGTCATCAGCCACTTTTATCTGAAGTGATATCATCTTTTTCTTTCTAGTAGAATTTTACTATTTTGAATGTTTAAAACACAGTGAGTTATAGTCAAGTGTCAAGGTCAAGTGTAATACAATTCTTGATTCACTAGAAATTACAATACTAAAAACACAAATAAAAGTTGCAAACTACTACATCAGATGTATTTCAAAAGCTCAGTACTGCATCTTTTTATTTACCAAAGCTCACATGAAAGCAGAATAAATTACATATCTTTTGTTATATCTACTTTCCACAAAGTTGTGTTTATTGGTGGTATGGCATTGTTATTAATTATTGTCTAATAATTCTTTAATCTGCTTGTTACAGTGGAGGATCTGTTAAACTTTCCTAATCTGTTCAAGCATTAACTTTCTTCAATTCTTGTCTTTGGAAATTCAGTGCTTTTCTTTTATTCACTAAAGATCAGCAATAACATCCCAGAAGCTTTTTGGGGCAGCTTTTATAAATTCCTTCTATAGGCTTAGATTCCCTATACAAACACTGTGACCAATGATGAGGAAAAGGCTGAGATACTTAATACTGCCTTTGCCTCCATCTTTAATGGACAGACCAACTGCTCCTAGAATGTTCAGTCTCCTGAGCTTGAAGATCAGGATGATGAACAATACATATCCCCCATATTACAGGAAAAAGTAGTTAATGCTTCTGCACCCAGACACGCAAAAGTCTATGGGCCAGAGTACTTAGGGAGCTGGCAGAAGAGCTCACTAAGCCTCTCTCCATCATTTTTCAACAATCCTGGTCAACAGGAGAAGTCCAGATTAGTGGAAGGTGGCTGATATGACACCCATCTTCAAGACGGGCCAGAATGAGGATCTGGAGAACCACAGAAGTCAGCGTGACTTCGGTACCAGGAAAGATCATTGAGGGAATCACCTTGAGTGAGCTCTCACAGCAATTGAAGGGTAACCAAGGGAACAGGGCCAGCCAGCATGGGTTTATGAAAGAGAGATCTTGCTTAACCAACCTGATTTTTTATTGACCCTGTGGTTGAAGTTTTGGATGGGGATGTTGTCTACTTGGACTTTGGGGAGGTTTTTGACAGTCTGCCACAGCATTCTTCTGGAGAAGCTGGTGAATCATGGTATCAAGAAATGTACCCTTCACTGTCTGGCTGGCCGTTCCCAGAGAGTTGTGATTAATGGGATGAAATCTAGCTGGCGGCTGGTCACAGGCAGTGTCCCTCAAGGCTCAGTTTTGGGGCCAGTCTTGTTTAAGATCTTTCTTGATGACCAGGACAGGGAGATTGAGAGCATCCTCAGCCAGTTTGCAGACAACACCAAATTGTGTGCCAGTGTTGATCTGCTTGACGGCAAGAAGGGTCTCCAGAGTGACCTGGACAGGTTGGATTGATAGGCATTGGCCAATTGTATGAAGTACAATTAGGCCAAGAGCCAGGTCTTGCATTTTGGTCACAAAAACCCCAGGCAAAGCTACAGGCTCGGGGATGAGTGGCTCTAAAACTGTCTAGCAGAAAAGGAACTGGGGGTGCTGGTAGACAGCCAGCTTAATATGAGCCAGCTGTGTGTGCACATGGCCAAGAAGGCCAACAGGATCCTGCCCTGTGTCAGGAATAATGTGGTCAGCAAGAGAAGGGCAGCTGTTGTGCCCTTGTGAGGCCTCATCTTTAGTCCTGTGGTCAGTTCTGGGCCCCTCATTACAAGAAAGATGCTCCATTGAGATGCTGGAGCATTTACAGAGCAGAGATACCAAACCCATAAGAGAACAAATCATATGAGGNGTGGTCAGCAAGAGAAGGGCAGTTGTTGTGCCCTTGTGAGGCCTCATCTTTAGTCCTGTGGTCAGTTCTGGGCCCCTCATTACAAGAAAGATGCTCCATTGAGATGCTGGAGCATTTACAGAGCAGAGATACCAAACCCATAAGAGAACAAATCATATGAGGAGAGGCTGAGGGAGCTGAGCAAGTTTAGTTTGGAGAAGAGGAGGCTGAGAGGGAACCTCATTGTCCTCTACAACTACCTGAAGGGAGGTTGTAGAGAGTTGGGTGGTGGCCTCCTCCTTGGTGACTGATTACAGAACCAGGGGCAATGGTCTGAAGTTGAGTCAGGGGAGGTTTAGATTAGATCTCAGGAAGAAATTCTTTACAGAAAGAGTGGTGAGGCACTGGAACGGCCTTCCCAGGGACGTGGTTGACTCACCATCCCTGGAGGTATTTAAGAAACGTGTAGAAGTGGTGCTTTGTGACATGCTGTAGTGCAGGCAGGGAAGGGCTTATTCTGTGTTTTTCCATTGATCAAGTACTTAGTTTTTGTTGTTGTTGTGGGTGTGGTTGGATCCAGTGACCTAGTATGTCATTTCCAACCATGTTTATTCTGTGATTCTGTGACACTTGCTTAAGGCAGATGAGACAGAGGGATTATAGTATTTAATAGGAAAAAAATGTTAAAGTAAGAGAAGCACATAAAGAAAGAAAAGGGTTTTGGACATCCTGCTCCATTATCATTGCCTTTCATTTTAGAATTAGGTTTTTTTTTCTTGAGCAAAAAAAAAAAAGGATTTTTGTGTTTCCTCTAAAGGAAACCAGCAGATTTAGAGCAAAATACTTAGATGTCTGTAAAGACAGGCTAAGTCTTGTTGAAAGAAAGATTAAGAGTACAAAAGCCAGAGGAACAGATTTGTGAATTACACTTTCGCTTTCATAAAGAACTGAGAGTTATCCAAATAAAAATATTATAAACTATTCTACCCAAACCTGTTTGTTTAATCTATGCGTAGTATGAGTTAAGAGTGTAAAAACACCACAGACGTTTTTCCCATTTAAATCTTAGCTCAGCAGCAACATCAAAGGAAACAATGATTCGTACAACATTGTTTGTATGACTGCTCTGTTACATGGGAAGAAAAGTCTGTTTATGAGTTTCTTAATGGAGTGGACTGCTGTGAATGTTGATTTAAGTGTGTCAGTGAGAGTACTGGTTGGAGACTGGTTGATGATGAGCAATGCCCTCCAGCTGACCGCATTCAAGATACACTGAGGACACTGAACCTGCTTTGAACCTTAATATGGCTGACAATATTTACAAAGTGCAAATAAATTGGAAAAGAAATCATTCTCATAGCACCTCCCCTCTGGAATTTATTTGGCAGCAAAATTCAATGTTCTACTTGAATAAGGAAACAATATTCCTAGCAAAGATCATCCTTTAGATAAATCTTCAAGCTGAATCATTCCAGCTTTGCATCCTCACTCAAGAATGAAATTGAGTAACATATTTACAAGCATGCTGCAGTTAGAGATAAGTAGTGGAGGCAATAATAAGCATTCTCTGTGTCTACTTGGACTAAGCCTCTTCCCCACATTTAATGAATTGTGCAGAGATTCAGCACACAGCATAGGTTTCTGTAGCTCCATACTGTACCCCATACTGTACCTTTCACTGCAACTGGGTGTGGGGACCTCTCTAGAAGTCAGCACCACCAGGTTAAAGAGGTGGTAAGTGTGTCATTAAGCACTTAAACAGAATGCTGCTTTTCTGAGTCAGAGCCAAAGAGAGCAGGCAGAATCTCCAAGGAGTCTGAGAAAATTTTATTAGTTAAATGTTCTCTTAAAGGATTTTTAATTTCCCTATTGCTTTCTTTCATTTATCTATTTTCTATCAGAATGGAGGTACTATCAAATATAACCTCATGCAAAGCAAGGAAAGCACACAGATGGTCAATTTGAGTGTCTAAGAGGAGTCAAAAGACTTCCTGATTTATATACAGAACCAACACTTTATTATTCTACCTTTAATTGAAACAAATATAACAAGTGTTTATCACACTCTGCAGCTACATATTTATCAGCTTTACTTAATACTTGGTATTTACTTGCTCTACCCTTTTTACATAGGATGCTAAAAGCAGGATGTTTATTTTTGCCCTACACCTACCCTCATTTTCCCCTTCCTTTGAAATGTTCTGTAGCAATATAGGAGTGCATCATTACTAGATCAAAGAAATCAAATCCTCAATCTTTAATCTAGTTAATATTTACATACACAATTGAGAAGGAAATTCTATGTGTTAATCATGAAGAAATTAAAGACATAAAACTCTGATACACACTAAACTTCAAGATTAGAAACCAAGTAGAGTAATGTCATTGCTATTTTATACCATTATGTCTATAAACATTGAAAGATTGAGCTGGAGTCCCACAGACCTCGGGAAAAGGGCTTCTTGCAGTGGTCAGAGGATACCAAAAAAGGATTTTGGTGACTGACAGAGTAGAATATCAATTACCATCAAAAAGGATCAAGTAACTTAATTCCTACAAGATCCCTGTGGAAATGAATTGAAAGATGCACTATCCTAGAAACTTTTTCATTGTTGAAGGGCCAGATGATTTAATCTCACAGGTCTTAGCTGAGGATTTGCTTCAGAAAACCTAAACACACACTACTACATGACCGATCCTTTAGTGGTCAAAGCTTTCAGCTGCAGAAGGCATGAGAAAAAATGCAGCCTTAGATCAAGGGCACAGGGACTCCTTTTCATTTCACAATGTTTTTCACTTTGCCAGCTGCTCTGTTCAGTGCAGTAGGCTTTGGGGAAAACACTATGCAAAATGAAGTCTAGGCAACAAGTGCTTGAGGGGAAAAAAAGTTCTCTCACTGTGTACTCTACAGTTTCCAACACTTTATTGTCAACCTTTTAACACTATAAATACCTGCAGCCTTTAGAATCTGTTGAGCGGCTGGCTGTAGAGCAGTGATCAGCCCTTGAGCAGAGACACCTGTCAAGGTTTGCCCTCAAGGTTAAGATAGCTTCCTCAGCAGAAAACAGACATCTTTACTTGATGACATATTTTGCATGCATGTTACATTAAAGCAAGCTTAGGTGGTGATATTTGTATCCAATAATAACTTTAAGTGTAGTAAATAGTATTGACTGTCGATCTGTCTGTTCTTATTAAATATTTATGTACTTATCTTTAAACTCTAGAACTCAATAAACTAAATACTAGGTCTGATCTGTCTGAGTGATTTCTGACTCTTCTCTCACAATAACATCTGTACTAAATAAGAAGCCTGCAGCATCTATTTAATCATTAGCTTCATGGATCTCATCTCAGGGTTTTGTTAATCATTGCTTTGGACATTTATTCCTAAAAACATTCTTGGAGTCCCACTCCTGCAAAGCCTAAAGGAGCAAAATCCTAATGAGTGTTGGACTGGCCTCTGCTTCTGCAGCAAATGCTAGATAAACACTCTCAGCCAGCAGGCAAAGTATAACTGCAACTATGGCACACTCAGACGTGGATTTGAACAGACCTTTTACTTAACTTAGATTTTTTACAAACTTAAGCCATAAGCTTGGCATGCCTTATTTGACATCTCTTGTCAAATTACACTTCCTTGATATTTCTCTGCCTACTGACAGGTTCTGCCTGTAAGAATACCAGGACAAATGTCATCTGCTCTAATCAAGGACCAGCATTAATTACACTGATGTGACTGAGAACAAAACATGTCCTTCCCACATGCCACCAGAACAAAGATATGACACAGTTTATTTTTATGTGGTGTCAAGTCTTGCAGTCAGTTAGAGTCATTACTATTTACAGATGGCAGAAAAAGAAAGGCTTAATAAGGATGTTTAACAAGGTCATGAAAAAAAGGATGATTTATGTGCTGATATGTCTACACAAAAGTATGTCTCCATTCCTTAACTAAAGCCCTGACAGTTGTTTGATAGGTGATAAAATAAATAGAAGCTAAAGAGGCTGATGATGACTACAGAAAGGACATGACCATAAAGATGGAAAGGGATCAGTTAGATGAAGCTAAGAGAGTTCAAAAGTGGCAAGCAATGCAGAACATTTTCTAATTAAAAGTCATTCTACAGCAGATAAACTGCAAATCCTGGTAATGGAAGGCTCATATTTTCCAAGCCTGTTTCTCCTCCTACTGCAGATCTGTCAGGCAATTTGAGCCACAATAAAAAGGTTTTTAGACATTGGCACTAGAACTTCATACAGTAAGGGAAAAGGAGTTCTTCCACTGACATTGGAGATTAGACATAATCCACAGGGTATCAATATTGGAGCCTTTCTGAAGTTTCACAAGCAGACCTCACCTATAGGCTCTGTCCACTATACCCTCCCATCTTCTGCTTGTGTGAAGTCTCATGTCCACATCATGAGTGGAGAAACTGAATAATGCACCCACTGAAAACTGTTTTTCTGAAAAATTCTCAGTTTATTCATCTCAAAGCAATTCAGCACCCAGTATCACAAGGGTTAGAGCATTTGTGTTGCAGTGTCCTGTTTGAGGAGTGGAACTGAATCTCAAAGTGAGATCTAATATCAATCTGGATATACCAAGAGGAGACAATCTTCCTATGAACTTTGGCAGAACTGTATGTGGGAAATGGAGAGAAAAGTTATCAGGCACTTCAGCAGTAGTAGCTAGACAAGAGCAAATGTCCCCTGTAGAACAATAATGACATATGGTGAAAGACAGAAGCAAATGCAGGAGCCAGGAAATACTAATGAGCATTGAATGAAAATTGCTTTTGGGGACATTTTTCTTGTTCAAGGGAGATAACTTCAAATCTAAACATATTAGAAAGTTCTTCAGCTCCTCTCATACACCCTTCATGAACAAACAAAATAGAAAGCTTACTCTGAAAGCCACAAGACATGGCAGAAAACTTACGATGATAATAAAAAAGCTTAGATCAGAAATTTGATGGAGAATTTCAGAATTGTGACCTTCCAAAGTATCTACATTCTCCAACCAGCATTGTTGCCAGTGTCATACAAACATGAAGATAACATAAATCTCAGTACCGAGAATCTAATGTTTCTTTACTTACTTATTCCTATAACTAATCCTCAGGATTCAGAGCAGATCTCCAATGCTAACATTACTGAATTACTGTTGCAAGGCCTACTGAAGTCTGGAAAGTGCCAGAATAGTCTTGCATAAGGATAGATGTAGTAAACACAAAATGGCCTAATTGAGACCAGGAGTACCAAATAGCTCATAATGCCATACCTAGTAAGTCATTCATAGGGAAGGGATGAGAAATACTGTAACAATTTTTTGTTTTGGGGGTTTTGGGTTGGGGGAGTGAAGTGGAATGTTTCTTGCCCTCAGCCTCCAGCACTTCGTGGTTCTGGAACAGCCTAAGCTGTAAGTACTATATTTGTACTTAAAAAGTAAGAGGTTTTTGTGTGTGGTTAGGAAGATACATTTGCACATGCTTTTTTGAAAACTGCTCATCATAGCAGTCATCATAGCAGTGTTTGCTCACACCATTTGATGCCCACTGGGCAAAAAGCCTGTTCTGGGAAAGCAACTACTATTTTCCCAAGCACTGCTCTTATCTTCTTCTTATGAATAACATCCCTCTCACCTTTCCACTCTGCAGTCTGTATTCATAGTAATTCCAAATTATCAAAAAGGTCTTAAATTAGTTTACATGATGAAAATTCCTCAGGGAGAAATACATGAAAAGCATGCAATACAGCCTTTATGTAGTGATGTTGATAAGAGATTAGTGACAAATATTCATGAAAAATTTTAGCAAGACCAAAATGACTACTTTGGGTTGGGGAGGGGGGGGTGCAAACTCTTGAAGCTTAATTGGGTTATAAAGTGCATGAAGTTTTGGCAGTTAACATGGTCATTGATTTATGACTGGGTTTTTCTCTAAGGGTAACAGTAGGCCCTCAAAACATGTAAGAGACAGCAGAAGAAATATGCCTTTCTCAAGACCAAGAACTTCGGATAATTCACGCAAAAGCGATCTGAAGGGGAAAATAACACAAGCATGCAGCACATAATGTCTGAAGTCAGTAGCAATTAGATGCACATGGTGGCATTTAGCCACCAAAAAAACCAATTTCCCCATAAAAAGTATTTTTTATTATATTTTACTGGAATTTGCTCCCCACCCTACTAGCTGAGAAGATCCTGTTATTACTTGAGCATCAAGGCATATTGCCAGGTCAACTTTCCCAGGCTTTTCAAACCAAGGTTAGTTCCTGCTCTCTTTAAATCCTCACAAGCAGAAGATACACTTTATCTGCCTAAAATAATTGACCACAAAGTGGTTTCATTATTATTATTGTTTTAAAGCTTAAAGCTATCAAAACAAAGTCAAGAACAGATTGGGTTTTTTAATTGTTTAATTTAAGAAAGCTTTACTTAAACAGACAACAAGAAATATTGTTCTCTATAGAGGTTACACAGAAGGTCAGACTGCATTATTCAGTAGTTCATTTTGACTTCAGCATTTACAAACCAAGCACATCCCTAATACCAGTGGTGGACTGAGTAGAGAGTTATCTGCCTGACAGCTTGACTACAATCACATTCCTTAAAATGGAAATAAATGTTTTGGTGCTCCTACATTATAACATGCCCAGTTAGAATGATTCTATGATTGTACTCATCTGACTGTGAACTACATAAATCATCTCACATGTGTTACCCACAACTGGATCACATCATCCTATAGGATAATTATCTGTCCACATTTAGAGCTGCCAAATGAAGTATGATGTTTATTAAACTCATGAGGAAAGGGCTGCATTAAACATATTCCTCCTCCCAAAAGAGAAGGAAAAAACCCAATAAAAATGCAAATCCCAAAAAACCTGCAAAAAGCAAAACAACAAATCTTTTTTAAGCACTTAGTGTAAGGTTTGGATGAATGCCTGTTACATTATTTTGTCCTCTAACTGACGATCCATGATACGGTTTAGCAAACTTAGTCTAGGGGAAAAAGTATTCCTGTTGTACTCAGATTAAAATCCTGTCCTAAGGGACTGGCATTGTTTTCAAGGTCTGTTACTTATTTGGCAGTTAGCAGCTCACTTTGTAATTTAGCAATTAAGTACTAAACAAATACTGACCTAAAGAGAGAGTAGGCATGAAGGACAATGATTCTTGGGCTTTCCTCATCTGTAATATGTCAGTGTTATTATGACCCAATTAGTTTATCCTCGCTGGATTTAGTAAATGAATTAAAAGCATTAATAGGGCATGTCAAGGTACATGGCTATCAGTTCAAAGTGCTGTGAAACTTGCCATACTGATTTGATACCCTGCTGCAGTGTAACCTATTGAAGACTGCATCATCCATCACTATCCTTTGCAATTGCAGCAAGACCTTTCAGAAACTATTCCAAACACATTATAGTGACTCTGATCTGCCCTCTTAATGAAACTGACCATTATGTAAAAATTCCAGGTTTCAGCTGTACATCAAGGAAAGATCACTGCATGCTTTTTAGAACCACATTTTTTCCACAAGATAGAATTCAGAAGCTGTGAATGTTTGAATATTCCTTGTTCTCTGGTACTCATAGAATCATATAATCATCACAGATCGGAAGGGACCTCAAAAGATCATCCAGTCCAATCCCCCTGACACAACAGAATCACCCAGAACAGGTCCAGGCAGGTTTCAAATGTCTCCAGAAAAGGAGACTCCACAAACCCTCCAGGCAGTCCCCTCCAGTGCCCTGTCACCCTGCTTGGGAAGAAGTTACAGAATCAGTCAGGGATGGAAGGGACCACAGTTCCAAACCCCCTGCCATGGGCAGGGACACCCCACCATAGATCGGACTAACCAAAGCCTCATCCAGCCTGGCCTTAAACACCTCCAGGGACGGGGCCCCAACCACCCCTGTGGGCAACCCATTCCAGGCTTTCACCACTCCCACGGCGAAGAACTTCCTCCTCACATGAAGTCTAAATGTACCCATCTCCAGCTTTGCTCCATTCTCCCTAGTCCTGTCACCACCTGAGATCCTAAAAAGCCCCTCCCCAGATTTTTTGTGGCCCCCTTCAGATACTGGAAGGCCACAATAAGATCACCTCGGAGCCTCCTCTTCTCCAGACTGAACACCACTAACTATCTCAGCCTGGAGAAGTGCTCTGGTCCTCAGATCACCCTTATGGCCTTCCTCTGGACTTGCTCCAGCACATCCACATCCTTCTTGTATAAATCCCTATTACAGTAGTTGATAAACTGATGTTAAACAGCCTAAATTTAATAGTTTATTAGAATTAAAAGTAAGATTGTTAACTCTTAAATTGTGGTAGTTTTCAAACAGTCATCCAAAGGACCATGTTCAAGAATGAGATTTAGCAGAAGGTTTTACTTTTTAAAATATCCTGGATGCAATTACTCTCTACAGTGCAATTTTGGGTTAAATGCCACTGACACATTTTGTTAAAAGCAAATTTATTAAGTTTGTCTGATACAAGCCCTTGTACGTCACATTTCCATTTCCTTGTCATTTTCTAACAATACAAGTAAGCAAGGTAGATTGTACTCTTGTTGCCAAAGTACTTCTTGTGGCCCATGCTGAAATCCTCTGAGCTACTTTGTATTGCTGGACAGCAAGCCACAGTCATTTAAAATTACAGGAATTCTCACAGTTTATTCACATTGAAATCTTCTGCTCCATTGATTTAAGTCTACTGTTTCACACTACAAATCATTACCAGTTCTCAAGCCTGCTGACTCAGTCACTCACACTGATCACATCCAGTAGTTCCATCTATTTTTAACCTTTATGCCTTCTCTGCCCTTGAGTTAACTACTCAGGCATTCTGTACAAGCAAATCAAAGACCACTGCGCACGAACAAGAGGAGGATGCATGCTTACCTTACCTGTCTGCATACAGTTTATTTTCATCAAAGGTTCACAGGTTCTCTTAAAAACAGGTTTATTTAAATGCATGAAAAACTCTGCATGTCAATTGTTACAAGAAAAAATGTCCTGTCCTGTCTACCCCTCCTTCTCTTGTTCTTTTACTCCATCCAAAAACTTAGTCACTTTCTTCTTACGCACACAGAACAAAAATAACTACTAGCACAGCAATGTATTGATTGCTCCTGACTATTATTGACATTTTCATAACATCAAACTATGCTGAGAAAACACTACATGATGTTCACTTCTTTTATGAAATCTTAGAGGTGAAATACTTATGGAGACAGTGCTGACGGGAACCACACAACGCTTTCAGCAGAGCATCATTACTAAGGCACACAACTCCCAAATATCTCCACTTATTCTTCTGAATAGGTTATGACAGATAGAACAAACCCTGGAGATAGAAAGAGGAATGTGTTTGTGAAAATTCAGAATGCAATTGGCAATGGGGTAGAAAACATTTCCCAAACTTTCCAATTCACATACCTCACAAGATCATGGCATGTTCTATGCTTTCTTCTCTTTCTCCAACTGAGAGAAGGAAAATTTTCAACATCGACAAATAAACCGCATTGTGGATTAGCTTTTAAGGACACCTTCCCCTGGGTTCTGTTCAATGTTCCTGTGGGACCACATTTTATGACCTGTTAATAATTCAAATAATAATGCTGAGGAAAGTAATCTGAAGCGGGTGACAAGAGAAAGTTCATCCAGAGATCAGAATAGCAGAATTTCCTTTCTTTCTCAGAATGCAGAAAAAACCCAGATGTTATTTCTCATAATACTTGTTAGAAGCCTACCTCAAAAAAAGAAAGAATTTCCTTCAATATACAGATACACTCTTGCAAGAAATGGCAAAGTTTGCCTCTGGCCATCCTTAGTCTGATCACAATACTCAACTCAGTACTTACATCACCACTTAACATTCTGATGTAATGCTTTACATCACCATCACTCATTTCAGAGCTTATAGTAAAAGAATGTAATTAACATATCGATTACAATTAGGAAAAAAGCAAATATGGAGTAAAACATGAAGACTGGACAGAATGCATATACAGCTGAATGGAAACACATGCTATGGATGTACCAGATTGAGCCATCTCTTTTCCTATCTGTCTACTACTGCACAAAAACTCAAATGTTTCCAGCACAGTAGTTTTTACCTACCCAAATTCTTGGCATGCATAAATGCACAGATGGATGGAAGAGAAGAGCTTTCGGTTTCATGTTTCCAGCTCTTCCTTTTTCACTCACTTTTTGTCTGTTTGGAGAGATCACACATAGCATTGTACTGAACACATTGGCCATCTTACCCTGGAAATGTGGTGAATAGAGAGAGACAGTGGTACTTTAAGGATCAGCAGAAGAAAGGTTTAATCTAAAGTCCATTGTTTGCTGAAATGGAGAGAGTTCTTCCCTCAACTTTGGGTGTAGGAATTGGCATACCAGAAATGGAAGACTGTCATGGAAGCAAATAGAACTGAGAACTCTGAATCCCTGCTGACACTGAGGCATTCAGCCTTCTCCTTTTCTGTTGTTACTAATTTACCACACTTGCTCATCAAAGCAAGATATCTCTTCCATCTTCATCTTTTGATAGATGCACATGTAGAAAGCCTTCTTTGTTATTCTTCTCATGCTGTGCCAAGTTCAGCTGGCCTTTCTGACTCCATCTCTACACAACCAGACGCTGTTCCTATATTATTCCCAGGGTACTTGTCCAAGTATACATTGCCTGTGCAGTTTCTTCTTGTCTTTGTTGATCTGTTAGTGAGAAGAGGCTGAGGGATGCAGCTCTGAGAAGGAGCTCAAGGTCAGAGAACAACTTCACAGGAGAGGAGCAGCTTCAGTGTGGGTGACTCTGTGTGGAAGGAGGCAGGGAGGTTACTGAAACATTCTTGTGGGTCCACAGCTGTGAGTAAGGGCACTACCAAAATGGTAGGTACTTGCCTCAGGACTAAACCCATTGTCCCCTCTGAGAATGCTCCAGTGATGTCAGAAGTATCCACCCAGACAGAAGTGGTAACAAAGGAAACCTTTATACAAGCATGAGGCTGCTGTGACTACCCAACCACCTCTCCTGGAATAATGACAAGTTCTTGCCCAAGGTGTGCATAGTTTCCTGACTGGTTAGAGCCAACAGTCAGTAGCTGCTCAATGTCGTTAGTGCCGAAACAGAAATACATAGGTGATTTCATAAACATGTTCCTGCTGAGGGCACTGCTGTGGACAAGGCAATTTTGACAGTGGTGACCCACAAAAGCAGGTCTCCCTCCCCTTCAGTCTTCACACACTCCACAATTACAACCACAAACAGATATGATATTTTAACTACAAAAGACACCTAAGAACAATGGCTGTAGGAAGTAACTGCAAGAGCTGCATATGTTGGATACTGTAGAAAGAAAATAACAATACCTGTGTTAGGTGACTCTCTGTTAAAGGGCACAGAGAAACCCATCTGCTGACACAGTAGTGCATGTTGAAAAGTTTGCTGCCTGCTGGGAGCTAAGAACAGAGATATTACTGTAAAGTTACCAAGACTAATGAGAACCACAGACTAGTATCCCCAGTTATTCTTTCATGTGAGCATGAATGACAGAAAAAAAGCAAAAGCTGAGCACAATGAAGGAGGCCTATAAAGCCCTAGAGTTAGAGGTACGAAAATGTTGCGCACAAGTTACCTTACCAGATGGAGGAAAGGAGCTAGCCAAAAACAGATGCACAATGCATGTCATCTCCTGACTATGAGGCTGGTGCTGTCATGAGGGTTTTGGTTTTTAAAACAATGGGCCTTCCATTAGTGATTATAAGCTGCTAGGTAGGGATTTAATACATCTGTTTAGAAAAGGTAAGGGAATATTTAGTAACAGGCTGGGCAACTTACTGAAATGAGTTTTACCTTAGTGCTCTGAGGAATGGAGTACAAAAGGGAAAGTATCAAGTCAACATGCCCACCTAGGAAAGGGTTTTTAAAACAATGGGCCTTCCATTAGTGATTATAAGCTGCTAGGTAGGGATTTAATACATCTGTTTAGAAAAGGTAAGGGAATATTTAGTAACAGGCTGGGCAACTTACTGAAATGAGTTTTACCTTAGTGCTCTGAGGAATGGAGTACAAAAGGGAAAGTATCAAGTCAACATGCCCACCTAGGAAAGAATCAGAAAGCAAACCACCCCAGGACTGTATACAACTATATTACACCCTCGGCACTCCCCTCCAGGAAAACCTGCATGCTTAACTCTTCNAGTTATTCTTTCATGTGAGCATGAATGACAGAAAAAAAGCAAAAGCTGAGCACAATGAAGGAGGCCTATAAAGCCCTAGAGTTAGAGGTACGAAAATGTTGCGCACAAGTTACCTTACCAGATGGAGGAAAGGAGCTAGCCAAAAACAGATGCACAATGCATGTCATCTCCTGACTATGAGGCTGGTGCTGTCATGAGGGTTTTGGTTTTTAAAACAATGGGCCTTCCATTAGTGATTATAAGCTGCTAGGTAGGGATTTAATACATCTGTTTAGAAAAGGTAAGGGAATATTTAGTAACAGGCTGGGCAACTTACTGAAATGAGTTTTACCTTAGTGCTCTGAGGAATGGAGTACAAAAGGGAAAGTATCAAGTCAACATGCCCACCTAGGAAAGAATCAGAAAGCAAACCACCCCAGGACTGTATACAACTATATTACACCCTCGGCACTCCCCTCCAGGAAAACCTGCATGCTTAACTCTTCGAAATGCCTGTACACTAACAAGTGCAGTATGGAGAACAGACAGGAAGAATGAGATATCTGTATGCAGTTGCAGGGCCATGATCTCATTCAGGTTACTGAGACTTGGTGGGGAGGTTTGGATAACTGAAGTGCTGTGGTTGACTATGTGCTAATTAAGAGAGACAGGTGAACAAGGCAAGGTGGTGGAGTAGCTCTTTATGTGAAAGAGTACCTGGGATGTACCAGGCTCTGCTTAGGAGAGGATGAAGAACGAGCTGAGATCTTATGGGTAAGAATCAAGGGGCAGGCTAATATGTGTGACACTGTTGTGAGTGTTTACTGTAGNGAAATGAGTTTTACCTTAGTGCTCTGAGGAATGGAGTACAAAAGGGAAAGTATCAAGTCAACATGCCCACCTAGGAAAGAATCAGAAAGCAAACCACCCCAGGACTGTATACAACTATATTACACCCTCGGCACTCCCCTCCAGGAAAACCTGCATGCTTAACTCTTCGAAATGCCTGTACACTAACAAGTGCAGTATGGAGAACAGACAGGAAGAATGAGATATCTGTATGCAGTTGCAGGGCCATGATCTCATTCAGGTTACTGAGACTTGGTGGGGAGGTTTGGATAACTGAAGTGCTGTGGTTGACTATGTGCTAATTAAGAGAGACAGGTGAACAAGGCAAGGTGGTGGAGTAGCTCTTTATGTGAAAGAGTACCTGGGATGTACCAGGCTCTGCTTAGGAGAGGATGAAGAACGAGCTGAGATCTTATGGGTAAGAATCAACGGGCAGGCTAATATGTGTGACACTGTTGTGGGTGTTTACTGTAGGCCACTTGACTAGGATAAGGGGGCCTTGTCAATGAGGTTTTGTACAGACAGGCCCTGCTCCTCATAGGAGAGTTTAACTACCCCAATATCTACTGGAAAGGTAACACAGCAAGATATGCTCAGTCCAGGAGGTTCCTACAGCATACTTAGGATAATTTCTAATGTGAGTAGTGGAAGAACCTATGAGGAGGGTTCCTTGTATTTACAAATGTAGAAGGACTTGCTGGGGATGTGAAAGTTGTGGGAAACTGTGGCTGCAGCAACCATAAGATGGTAGAGTTCAATATCCTGCAAAGAAGAAAATAAACAAGTGGGATTTCAACACTGCACATCAGAAGAGCTACGTTTAACTCTTCAAAGATCTACTTAACAGAATACAATGGGTCAGGGCTCAAGGGAACAAGGGTGTTCATGAGAACTGGTTAATAGTCAAACACAAACTCCTCCAGGCTCAAGATTGGTGCAGCCCTGTGAGTAAGAAAGCAAGCAGAGAAAGCAGAAGACCTGCATGGATGAGTATGAATCTTGGGGGAAAGTTATCAGAAGGAACAGAGAAATTTACAGAATGTGGAAAGCAACACTGGTAACTTGGGAGTAACACAAGAATGCTGTTAGAGAATGCAGGGATGAAATAGGAATTGCTGAGTCCAGTTGGAATTAAATCTGGCAAGAAATATCAAACACAATAAAAGTGTTTTTTTCAAGCCTATCTGTAGAACAAGGAAGTCTAGGGAAAATGCGAAACATTAAAGTCACAATATAAGCTAAAACATTTCCTATGATATATATTAAGTCATGGCAAGAGACAGAGTCAAAAACTCACTCATGAACAGGTATCAGACCAGGTTTTCTTTGCTCTTCAAGGCTCTTCTACCTCCCTGGAGTACCTGACAACCCACCTACAGCCTTAGCTACACACCTTGACATGGCACATTGACTTATATTGCGATACATTTTCTCACAGGAGAAAAGTGAATATTTTATATACCAAAAAGCCTTTCTGATTTTGATTTTCCCCCTTGTCCCCTTTTCATAAATTCATAGAATCATCAGGGATCAGAAGAGACCTCGAAAGATCATCTAGTCCAATCCCGCTGCCACAGCAGGATCACCCAGAACAGGTCCAGGCAGGTTTAAAATGTCTCCAGAAAAGGAGACTCCACAAACCCTCCAGGAAGCCCCCTCCAGCACCCAATCACCCTCCCTAGGAAGAAGTTACAGATTCAGGCTCTCACCACTCTCATGGTGAAGAACTTCCTCCTTACATCAAGTCTAAATGTACCCATCTCCAGCTTTACTCCATTGCCCCTAGTCCTGTCACTACCTGAGATCCTAAAAAGCCTATCCCTAGATTTTTTATAGCCCACTACAGATACTAGAAAGCCACAATAAGGACACCTTATTGCACATTTTCAGGCTCTTCAGGTGATCATGAACCTGATCACCTACGATGGGTGATTCTTACTTCCTGCCCCTGCCATTATCTTCCATGAATCCAGGAGTGTGGCTGGAGGCCTTTGCAGTTAAGACTGAGGTACAGAAGTCATTGAGAACCTTAGCCTTTTCCATGTCATTTGTGATCACATCACCTGTTTTCTTTCTGACGTGTCCCACATTGTCCCTAGTCTTCTCTTTGCCATTAATATACCTGTAGAAATTCTTGGTGTTTCCTTTGACCTCCCTAGGTTCAACTCAAATTGTGTCTTGGCTTTCCTAACCAGACCTCTAGCTGTTCAGGCAGCTTCCTTATGTACCTCACATTCTATCTGTCCTCCCTTAACAGTCCTTGTAGAGTTTGTTTTTGTGTGCAGCATATCCAGGAGCTCCTTGCTCAACCAGGATGGCCTCCTAGCATTCTTCCTTGCTTTCCTCCTTGTTGATATACATTGCTCCTGGAAACAGAGGAGGTGATCCTTGAATACTAACCAGCCATCCTGGGCAGCTCTTTCATCAAAAGCTTCATCCTATGGCCAGAAGATACCTGAAGCGGTCAAAGTCTGTATGCTTAAAGTCCAGGGTCATAAGCTTAGAACACTTCTTCCTGATTGTTCTGAGGATCTTAAATTCAACTGCTTCATGCGCACTGCATCCAAGGCTGTCCCTGAGCCTCACACTGGTCACCAGCCCTGCCCTGTTGGCAAGAGCAGGGTCCAGCAAAGCATCTTTTCTTATTGGTTCCTCCACCATTTGGAAGAGGAAGTTGTCATCTATGCAATCCAAGAACAACCTGGATTGCTGGTGCCTTGCTCTGTTGTCCCTCCAGCAGATGTCAG
>VZRI01010254.1:41467-58200 GCA_013397515.1 Upupa epops
GACCAGGGCCTGTGATCAGGAAGCTGCTACTATTTGCCTGTGGAGGGCCTCATTTGCTTGGTTCTGCTAGTCACGCGGTCTATAGCAGACTCCTACAGTAACATTACCCTCCCCTGTCTTCCTTTTAATTTTGACCCATATACTCTCAACCAGTTCATCATTCTTTTCCACTGACGGAGCTCCACTGATTCCAGATGGTCACTGATATAGAGGACAATGCCTCTTCCTCTCCTTCCCTGCCTATCCTTCCTAAAGAGCTTGTACCCAACTATCCCTACATTCCAGTCATGGGAATTGTCCCACCAGGTTTCAGTAATAGCCACTATGGCATGACCTCCCAGAAGCACAGTGGCCCTTAATTCATCCTGTTTGTTGCCCAAGCTCTGTGCATTTACATTGAGGCACTTGAGCTGGGCTGGCCCTGTTCTCCTCTTGTGCCAATTCCCCTTGATTTCTTCAGATTGTCTTTGTGCATCCCCCTTGGCTTGTCCCAAGTCAAGTAGAGAACACTCACTGGCTCTTAATCCCTCTGCCTTTGGTGACTGTCACCAGACAGCAGGAGACTATTAACCCCATCCCTCTTCAAACCTAGTTTAAAGCTCATTCCTCTTGTCCAAAAGGAATACAAAAATCTGCCTAGTGTTTTCCTTTCCTGATCCGCAATGTACCATCTCCCCTCCCAAGATGAAATTAAACACCACACCCCAGGTCTACTGCCTACCAACATGGTTCTCCCTATCATTATTCATGCCAAAACAGCTACTACCTCAGCATTCCCAGTGAGGGTAATGGAGCATTGGAACAGGCTGCCTGGCTGGGGGGGTTGTGGAGTCTTCTTCTCTGGAGATGTTCAAGACCCACCTGGATCTGTTCCTGTACGACTTGGTCTAAGTGGTCCTGCTGTGGTAGGGCATTGGACTAGACAATCTTTTGAGGTCCCTTCTGATCCCTAATGATTCTATGATTTGGGTTTTTTTCTCTTCTCCAAGGAAACTTCAAAATGTATATATTTTTCTGCAGGATATGGATAGCATTTTCTATATTTTCTTTCTTCAGAGGAGTCACTTCCTTTCCTTTGAGGCCATCCTGTGACCACCTCCCAGATGGATCTAATAGGGTAAATGGCTTTCAGCCAAGACAGATCATCAGAAGGGGCAGCTGCTAACCTAAAGCAGACCTCATGGGCTCAGTCATGGGCGGAGTCAGCTAGCTTGCCATATCTTAGCACCGCCAGCTGCAGCACAACTTATTTGTTCAAGGCAAGCCCACACATTTAATTAGATTGACACATACATATAATCAGCAGTGCATTTAATCAACCAAGTAGCTCAGGCAGCCACATCCCTTTCCACTATATGACCAGATTTTTGGTGTCTGCAGTGGCAAATGATTAGATGACCAACTGAACCTCTCAAAACAGAATGTTCCCAGTTAGAATAACTGAGAAAATAAAAATTAATTCAGTAAATAACATAAAATCTTCCATAGGAGTCATCACTGAAATTCATTTGCTGTCACAATTTTGGTATTTCTCCCATTTTGTTTCCAACACAGTTGTGGTTTACCCTGGTAAAAGACTCAAACCGGTTTCCAAGAGGAACAAATTACAGAGTAAGTATTATTGTTTCCACAGATATAGTTCCCTGCACTATATGCCACCAGAACAATATTTACCATAAGCAAAGTTTTAAGCCACAAACTACATTCCAGTTTCCATAAAATTCATCACTGTGTAGATGGTGCTGAAAGATAAGTAAAACTACATGTTCTTAACTGTCTGCAAACTCCTACTGAATCCACCAGGTTGTCCAAATCTGATCCATTCTGCTTCACTGCTCCCAAAGAGCAGAATTAATTCATTACAGCTCTAGCATCCTCTTCATCTATCCTCCCTTGCACACCATAGCTGATTGTTGCCAGTTGTCTCTAAACAACCAAAAAGCAGGTTTTAAAGGCACCCATGAGACCATGAGGTCTCTGGTCATGGTTTGGGGAGAGCAGAGGATGCAACAGCTATGGGGATCATTGTTTTTCTCCCCTTCACAAAGCAGAAGTTGAACTGTCTTAATTTTTTATTCTCTTACAGTAAGGCAAATCACCAATTCTGGCTTGCCTCAAAACACTGTACTGCAAATTCCACATGAGGACTTGCAACTCAGCTGGCTATACATTAGTTGCTGAGGCGACACTTTGAGGTTATAATCTCATCAGTTTCTCCAAGGCATTTTCACCCATGAATCAGAGCATTAATAAAGCATTTCAGAATGCCAA
This sequence comes from Upupa epops, assembly GCA_013397515.1. NCBI lineage: Eukaryota > Metazoa > Chordata > Aves > Bucerotiformes > Upupidae > Upupa > Upupa epops. Next base: position 43,739 of record VZRI01010254.1, read on the forward strand.
CACATGGAGGAGGTTTAATGTTATAGATAAGCATAACTTATAGCTGTCCCCAACATTTGTCACTGATCTATTTGACCCATTTTCACATACAATTTAGGATTGATGTTTCGTGGCATTCATATTTCTGTGTTTTCATAAAAGGTACTGTTCTCTAAAGTGTTAATTTTTCATTCTTTTAGTTTTCTATTTCAAACATACTATATGATTACTTGATTCCAATGTGTTTGGGTTTTTGACTTTTTTGTTTGGTGCTTTTTTTCCTGAGTAGTACTTTCAGGTTCTTTAGACATAATAAAATTCAGGAATTAAGGAAACCTTCTGAAAGGAATTACAGTATATTTAGTGCATATTATACTGTCATCATACCTATCTGTGTATGTCCTTGGAAGTTTTTAAGGCTGAAGTACACAAAGCAGTGAGTGACCTGATCAGATCTCACAGCTAAACTTACTTTGAGCTGGGTGTTTGAATAAAGATCTTCTGAGATTCCTTGAAGCCTTTGTCATTATGTGATTTCATATCTTTTTGGTCATTTTCACGATGAGTGTCTACTTTTGCATTAAGCAACAGAACTAACATCTGTAACTTATTGTTTGAGGTTTTTTTCTATCTCCCCAGGGAAGAAGTAGGGGAGGATTTGCTATTGGCAAAATGTGTTTAATTTGTTTGTTGTTATGTTTGTTTGTTTGTTCTTTGCTGTTGTGTTTGCAACAGAAAACACAAGGTCAGAGTAATGCTTCATGGAATCAGAGCTGGAGGTGTAATCATTACAGTGGTCATCAGGAAAGAGTTCCTCAGACTTCTAGGTAAGACCTGGCTTCTTTGTGCTGCAAAGGCAGAGATGGGTGATTTACTTTCTGAATTTCTTTCAGTCTTAGGAAGCTTTAAATATGAATACTAAGCAAGTACCACTGTGTTCTGAAGGTGACTGAGCATGTATGGGTTTACACGCATGTGCAAGACAAACCCAGATGAAAGGAAAACATTTGAAAATCGACCATGAGATGGCATAACACATTTTGAAGAACACTTCAAATTGAAGTGTCCATATACTGGCCATAAGTACTTCATGATGGCTTCTGCCTACAATCCTTACCACTTACTAGCTCAAACAGATTCAAAAAGCTGGTTTTGGATATATGATACGGGATTATGACTGCCTGAAACTTTCCATATTAATTCAATATTTGTTTTGTCACCTCACAAACTTGCTAAACTTCATCTATAGGTGCTTGTAATGATTTAGGGAAACAGTCTAAATCAGTTTGAGTTGGTGCCTGTAATTCTAGCAAAACAACCAGCTCTCACCGAGAGTTGAACAGGCAATGAAGCAACTTTGCTAAAAAGGCAATGGTTTATTGAACCCTTTAAGAATAAGAAAAGGAAAAAATCCCAAATAAGTAAAAGAATCAAAAAGGTGAAACAAAATCTGTATCACAATGCCTTTACACACACTCAGAAAGAAAAGGGAGAGAGCTAACACATTGGGTTTTAGAGCTCTGGGGCAAGAGAGTGTACAGCAACACTCATAACCACAAAAGCAACCACACACACATACACTTGCACCCCACTTTCCAGAAGAGAAAGGAGTGAGGGTTGGGGGGGGTGACAGGAATATAGCAGAAAATATAAATTTGATGCTTGTGGAAAAGTTTCTTTTCCCAATCCTCATGCAGACATCAACACTCTGTGATGTCTCTGGCATAGTTCTAGCTCCTGTTGCTAGGAGCTCTTCTTTGAGGTTATAACAGCATCAAATATGGAGGATACAACAGAATTCCAGACTCTCTTTGTTTGCCAAAGTCTTAGGAGATCAGTACTTGTGATTATTCTCTCTCTTAGCAGAGGCAAGTCTCAGTGACAGTTTCTCAGTGACAGAGTATACAGGATCTTTGCCAGCCCAGTGGAGACAAAACCAACATGGCACTGGTCACGTGACATCCATAAATCCATGGGCCCTGACAGGATGCATCCACAAATTTTAATTTATTGTTGACAGAAAAAAAAACCAAAACAAAAAAACCTGTCATTAACTGACTAATAACTACAAATTCAAGCTAAAACATTTTCCTTTTCTGCCATGATTGTGTACAGCTGATTTGAAAGACTGAAATTCTACAAGTAACATATGCCAAAATATCCTTCAGACACCCTCAGTCAACCTTATGAAGCTACTGATTTAAGAAAAGCAAGGAAAAGTAGGCTACCCATTTTTCATTTATTCTGAGTAATTTTCTCTTGGTTTTGATTCTATAGAGCACCTTCAGACATAAAACTTCCAATATTTTAAAGATTAAAGTAATGAAGAGCAAAATAGTGTAACACTTAAAGGAAATGTGTCTTAGCCTTCAGTTAGTGCCATTTTAAATTTTCATAGGCAACAGCTGGAACACATAATGAATGAAGCTAGCAGAGAGGTAAAAAAGAGTCAAGCAGCCAGCAGGTCAGAATGACCTACTATAGCCTGTAGTAATTGTGTGGCTCAGTTTAGAGACCTCAAGGTATTCAGAACAGAGTTGAAATGACCTTGCATTCTGGATGTTATATACACCTTAAACTTATGATACATGCCACTGGTATAAAGTATTGCTATCAACAGACATAGTGATGAAAAACTGCTGAGAGAAAAAAAAATAAGTTCAAAGCCAGAGACCAGAGGATGTTGCTACACAGGCAGATGTGATAAGGAATGTCCTTTATTAGTAATGTTCTTGCTAGAACCTGGACTGCTTTAATTGTTCTCTAAAAGAACAGCAAAATTGTGCTTTAGTTTTTAATTAAAATTCTCATTTTCAGCTCTGCAGCACCGCAACACTGATATTGCATAGTTTATGCATACTGTAGTTCTTTAAATGGCTGGTTCCCACTGATTTGCTATTTCTTAAAATTAGATTTCTGTCATCATTCAAGAGGGATTTTTAGAGCAGCCAATTGTAAGAATTACTTGCAAAATCAGTAGATCCTCTTTACCTGTGTAATGAACACTTGCAGTAGCTAATAGCAGAAGAAAATTCAGTGCAGGTAATCCAAGTATTACTTTCACAACCCAGGCTATGGTTTGAACTACTGGTACACCTAGGCTAGAACTGTCTGGATCTCCATGTTAAGGTATATATCACAGGCCACCAAACTGCACTGACATTTGCATGAAAGATACTTTTCCTAGACTTTTTCTTGAATTATTTCTACTTTTAAAATTTCCCAATCTTACTGAAGTCACATTTAAAATCTAAATTGCATTTAAATATTACATTTTTTTCAATTATATCACATTTGAAATTAGTTATCCTGGATGTTTTTATTGAAACTTGGAATATTATTATGTCATTTCATAGAACTACATAACTCACAACAATAGGATATTAGACTTAATTATGGATTTTCTCCATGAAATATGCAAAAGTGGTTGTATAAAACTTAAAAAAAGCAAGTACATATTATTTTCTGTTTTTAGAGATATAGAAAATATTCATATTATGAACATTATGAGAAAATACTTAAACGCAGGTTTCTATTTTCTCAAGTTTGAAACAAAAGTTATTTGAGTAAATGCTTTTTTATTTTGTAACAGTGTAAGCTTTGGGGCAAAACAGAGCTGAATCAGCTCTGAAAGCAATGAGAAACCACTGACTTAATCAGAAACAATATACACAAGCAGCATTTGTGCAACTGAAAAAAGGTAATACAGATGTCATGCTTCCTTAGACATAAGTAAAAACAATAGGAAACTTTCCACTGCTTTCTTATTGTTGTGGCTGCTTGCTGTGATGCTGTAAATTGTGTTATAGTGAGTAACAGACAAGTATAGAAGGTGAATATCAGCTCTGTATTTCAGACTGTGGTGTGCATTTCTGAGCTAATTTCATATCCAGCAAGAAATTTTAGACAAGACTGTCTTAATACTGTGAATAGAAGCCAAAAATTGGTGGACATTAATGAAACTGAAACCAGTTGTGTTATTAAAGTTCCTTACATCAACAAAAAACATAAGATTGAAAAAGTAGCCATAGTAGAAAAGGCATTGATAAACTTGATTATATGAGATATATGTTGGCAAGAGTCACAGTCCTATATCCCATCTTCCTGTAATTGTAGGTCATACTTCTGAAAAGACACTGTCTAGAAAAGAAAGAGTTGCTCTTATTGACACACTTGACATGTTTTCTTCTGATTTCAATAACTACTTAACTGAGATTATAGAGAAATAGGATATATGGACCAAATATTCTTTTAAAGTATTTATGATTTATTCATCCAGAACTCTTTACTTGCACTCAAAGACAAGAGATGATTTTAGTATTATTACAATGTATGTCAGCATACTCATATTTACATTGCATCTATTTCCAAAGCAACATCAAGATCATCATTGTTTTCTTCCTATGCTTACAAAGCACAAGCTAAAAATATATGGAATTGTTTGTCTCTCTTTTGATCATTTTATAAATTGCTTCTATACAAACACACACACACACACCTGAACCTGTGCTACTTACCTGTGCATCAACTTATGTGACATTATCAAATCCCACAGTAGTGTAAAATGCATCACATTGTGAATATCAGAAATATTATTGGTTTCTTTGTCTTATGCTCACACAAGCTTTTGGATGGAAGAATTCCTCAGTAAGTAAACTTCTGAAGACTTATGTAATTAAAAATGGTAATAAATATTGATAAAGAAATAAACAGGGATATTCTGCATTGTTCCTATCACCATCATCTCTAACTAATTACACAACATTCAGAATGCCTGTCTCTTCAACTGAGAAGCTAAAGAGGTTATTCACACGAAGGGGAAAAAAGCCCTCAGTTTTCTTATACTGAACAGAACCAAAAGACACCAAAATACATTAAATTAGTTACACTTATATCAAGATAGATGGTCGTCTATATCTCTGACTGTAAAAATAGTTCCACTTGAAACAGCAGAAATTTCATTTTAACTAACCATAGAATCATAGAATCAATTATGTTGAAAGGGACCTTAGAGATCATCTGCTCCAATGTCACCTCTTAACTAGATTGGTTCCTAAGATTTCATTAAACCTGGCTTTGAACACCTCCAGGGAAGGAGAATCCACAGCCTCTCTGGGAAATGTATTCCAGAGTCTCTAGCCTTGTACTAAAGTTCTTCCTGAGAAGTTTGGAACACCAGAACTGGATGCAGTATTTGAGGTGGGGTCTCACAAAAGCAGAGTAAAGGGGGTGAATGCCTTCTCTTGCCCTGCTGGACACACTTCCCTTGATGCACCCTGGGATACAGCTGGCCTTCTGGGCTGCATAAGCACACTGACAACTCATGTTGAGCTTCTCATCAATCAACATCCCCAAGTCTTTCGCTTCAGGGCTACTCTCAACCCACTCTGCATCCAGCTTGTGACTGTGCCCAGAACTGGTCTAACTCAGACCTAGGTCCTTGCACTTGGACTTGTTGAGCCTTATGCAGTTTGCACTTTCTCATCTCTCAAGCCTGTTAAGGTCACTCTGGATGGATTCCCTTCCCTCCCGTGTGTTGACCACACTACAAAACTTGGTGTCATCAGCAAACTTGCTGAGGGTGCACTCTGCTAGACAACATGAGATAGACCCCTGAGGAACTCATGGTCTCCAACTGTATCACAGTATCACAGTAAAGATAAGGTTGGAAAAGACCTTACAGATCATCCAGTCCAACCTAAATCCAAATAAACCAAGTAAATCTAACATCTAACATCTAGATCATGCCACTCAGCACTTCATCCACACTAACCTACTGTCAAGTCTAAACCTCCCACAATGGAGCTTAAGACTGTGACCCTTTGTCCTGTCTCCAGTGTCCAGGGAAAAAAGACCTACCCCCGCCTGACTACAACCACCTTTTAGGTAGTTATAGACAGCGATAAGGTCACCCCTGAGGCTCCTCTTTTCCAGGCTAAACAGACCCCGCTCCATCAGCCTCTCTTCATAGGGCTTACCTTCCAGCCCCTTTACCATTCTAGTTGCCCTTCTGTGGACTCGTTCCAGCACCTCGACATCTTTCTTAAACTGAGGGGCCCAGAACTGAAGACAATACTGGTTGGACTTGATGATCCCAAGGGTCTTTTCCAGTGATTCTGTGACTATCCCAAACTTGTTCAACCTCATTCAGCATTGTTATTTACCTATGAATATAATTTCTAGAGTTCTAGGTAAACAAGTGCATGAGAGAGTTTTTACTACAGCGTGGTGTTTTATGGAAAAGAAAAATCAAGCAATTGTCAAGGTATCTTGTAGAATCTTAACCTTCCAAAGATCTGAGTTTTTTCTAAAACTAAAAATACTTAGTTTGATCTGCTGATAACTTTAATAAAATCTGTAGTGTAATTACACTGGCCAAAGAACATTACAATTATAAGCACTAGTTACACATACACTGCAGTGCTGAATACTTTCTAACTATATCATCCATTGAAAATATCCTAAAATCCCAAGCCAGACATTCTGAAATACTGTTCTATATATTATTTTTATGATGGAATTTTATGCCTTTTTAATACATGTGATGTTGTGAAAACATTTGAAAACTTTTCCAAAGTTTTACTTTGCAAACATAACAGTTTAAAATCTATTTTCTTTTTTGGAAACTTCCTGTCCATGAGGCAAAATTTAATATGCATTAGAAAAATGTTGTAGTCTACACCTGACAATACCAAATACAGCTTGAGAGCTTCAAGTAACGACTTAAATTACATTGGAAATGTGTACATTAGGATACTTTTCACAGAGATTTCTGTGAATGTGCAAAATGCATGATTTCAAGACTCTACCTGATTGACTAACTGTGGCTACTCATTGCTGATTATCAGTGAAACCCTGGTAGTGATGGCAAAGGAAGGAGCCTGACTGATGTTCTAGCTTCCCTCATGGAATTGTTTCACTAATGATATTGTTCACCAGACTCACAGAAGACGCTGTCAATATGGGTGTGATCAATCTGTTCTGTGTAGCACCAGCAATTAAAAAACATTGAAACTGTTTGAATTCTTTAGAAACAGAATACTTGGGGTGCTGATAAGACCATGCTGTGGCTCTGCCTAGCAAACAGATGGAATATTTTTTATTTTTTCCAACCTGAAGCCTGGACACAAAATAGGGCTGGGTATGTGTCTGTGCATCTTAATAAAACATTGATATGATGGGAACTGATGATGATAAAGGACATGAATTTCATCATGTTGATCCATATAGATTCAGTAGTGAAGTGACAGATTTCTACTGGCTCAAGGCCAGGCTCAAGCCAATTCTCCTGTATGGAGAAATTTGTCTTATTTAAAACGGAGCAGCCTTGCTGTAGTGTGGCTTTGCACGTGTTTAGGTGTCCCTGTACAAAGAACTAACATGTGTTTTCTGAGTAATTTTACTAGGGAATTTATGTCGTCAGTTAATGACAAATGCTCCTCTCTAACACCAGCAAAACACCTGTCTGGCTGCTAGACTAACAAATATAGGATAATGTTGCATGTCTAGTGAGCTGGAAATATATTCAATTTGCAATGCAAGCATTAAACAGCAATCCAGACCCATACATTTAGATGCAAATTTATCAAAACTAATCTTAAGCAGAAATTATGCATGATTTATCTCAGTCTTATTATATACTGGGTTTTTTAATATTTGTATTGTTCTTCATGTCCTAGACATAACTATATATGCTCTAAGATAATGAACAAATGAGTAAGTGATAAGTGGCTTTAGCAATAATAGGAAATATTTGGAGAAAGGGAATACACTCTGGAACTCAGACATTATTTAATTAAACCTACAGCATTTTAATCCACTTCAACCAAATATTACAACTTGGATGGGTTACTAAAAGTGCAAAAAGAAGAGAAAATGTAAAAGACTCTTTGTAGCAGTTATGACACTTTCATTGAAGCAAAAAAAAAAAGTGGTATTCCAGGGAAGAAGCAGGGCTAACTATCTAAATATGCTGATTAAAACCCTGAAGTTATCAGAAATATTCCAGGTGTGATGCTCATCAGCTATTGCTCAGAGATAGTCACACAGTGTGCTGAAATACTCCTTTCTATCCAAAAGTTCATCTTCCTGAAGTTCATTTGCCCATACCATCTGTGCTTATGTAAGCACACAACAGTTAGTAAGACATTCCATTGCAAGTGTTTCCACCAACTATTACTATTTCTTAGCTTAGATAAACAGGTTTTTCATCCCTACTGTCAACTGTCATACACTCAGCTGGAGCAATCCATGTGGTTTATGCCAATTTAAACTTTAAGAGCTATAAGTGTTGGCATGTTATAGCCATATTGGCTTCTTTAGCAGAGTAAGTTGGCATCACTGCATTACACCCATGGTCATCTTCATCATAACTCTTCATCACACTTGCATGATTTGGACTTTGAGACCTTGAAGAGAAGTTTCTGTTCTAAAAAGTATGTACACCCACTCAAGGAACTTGGCAACACTCCTGTCCCATTGCTTACCAAGACACAGCCCTAAGACTTATTACTCTGGTGGCAGTACTGTACTCACGTTCCTCTATCAGGACTTAGTATATTATCATAACTGGGCCTGTCATGAAGCTAATGAAATACCAGCAGAACCTATAAGTGGGAGTCCATGTGTAATCAGTAATGAAGTCCTAAAAATGTTTTTGGTCCCTCATTAACAGTACAGTGAGATGAACCTGCTATAGGGAAACATGTTCTAGCATGAATGGATGATCTTTAGAAGTGCCTCCCAACCACTCTGTGATTTTGTAACTTTACAATGAGTGAGCAATAGTAATTCTGAAGCTTGCTTTCTGTAGTCAGAATAAGGCCACTGTATATTCACTCTGTTTTTCAGGGTATTTTATGTTTCAAGCTGCTTCTTTCATAGCCCTGCCAAATCAGATGAACAACTGCCAGGCAGATATCTGTTTGTGCAAGGCACTAATCTGGAACTGAGAATTTAAGGCTGGGATTTATCTCACTGATTTGAGATGTCTGCAACATAGACTATTACTTCTGAGACAGCTGGTCTCAGCTGCCAGTTGGAGTGATTCATCTAACCTATTTCTAGTCATATGCTTTAGGGTAAGATAACTTTAGCATCAGAAGTGTTATCTGTCCTTCCATTAACTGTAAAGGAAGTGCTAGGTGACTAAACCAGTGTGGGATGCTGGCATTATCAGATGTTTTCTCCATCAAACACTCTGACCTCAGCTTTTTGACTCACTCCCATACAATAAAGAGATTATGACAGGTACTACCATATCCTTTCTTTTCCTCTTCCTTCTAGAACAGATCACATTCACAGTAAGCTACTCCTGCACTGAGAACAATAATTTCTTTTAGACTAAATCAGAACTCAAGAAAAGTCTGTCTCTTCTATGTATCTACCACATTCAGAGTTGCCTTTATTGAGCAATCTCTTCCTCCACTACCACAGGTTCTTTGCTCTTCATGTGCTCTATGTTGTTCACATAGTGACAAGTAAGAAAGATCTCAGTAAGGTGAACAGTCTTTCAATGTAGTTTAGAGACATAAAAATTATCAGAGGGCTGGAGCACCTCTCCTGTGAGGACAGGCTGAAAGAGCTGGGGCTGGCCAGTCTGGAGAAGGGTCCAGGGAGACCTTATAGCAGTCTTCCAGTACCTGAAGGGTCCTATAGGAAAATGGGTGAAATCCTGTTCACAAGAGTGTGTAGCAACAGGATGACGTTTACAGCAGGAGAGATGTAGATTGGATGTTAGAGAAAAGTTCTAGAAAATAAGGGTGGCAAAACACTGGAATGAATTGACGAGAGATGTGGTAGAAGCTCCACCCTTGGAAGCGTTCAAGGTCAGGCTTGATGTGGCTCTGAGCAACCTGATGTGGTTAAAGATGTCCTTGCTCACTGCAGAGGGTTTGGACTAGATGATCTTTAAAGGTCCCTTCCAGCCCAAACCATCCTATGATTCTACAATTCCAAGACTGCCTCTGTCTTAAAAACCTACCTGTCATATTTACACACCATGTTTTAATCAGTGGCTCCTCCATTGCCAGAATAACAGCTTGGCCTAAGTGATCCCCAATACTTTACTGTTTAGTTATGTACCTAGGTATAAGATACATGAGGAATCTAGATAATATGATTACATTAAAATTTCCCTGCAATGTTAAAGATAGTGTAAAATTTTGGTTAAAAAAGGATGTAAGATTTTCAGACTGAACTCTTACAGTGGCAACAGTTCTTACATTCAGTCCGCTTTCTGTAATTTGTCAGTGGGAACTAACAATTTGGTAATTGATGTTCAGATGTACAAGCACCAGGAAGAGGGCAGATTGTTCTGTTTACACTAGGCACATACAGGCCTCAGTGGAACATGCTGAGACATCAAGTTCTTGCAACTGAAGGCAATCATGACATGCAATCCTTCTACTATATTACAACTGATTTGTTAAACTCTTTCTAGACAGAAAAGAACAAAAAAGCTAAGAGAGCCAAGAATTACTCCAGTTAAAAAACAACCTCCACTATCACTAAACAATCTGCACTAACACATGCCTCTCAAATAATCAAGTGACTCTTCATTTCCTTAAGTCTATAGCTGAAATTATTTCAGTGCATATACTGCCCAGTTGTCACTCACCTCATCTTGACACAGTTTAATCTACTCTTGGAGACACAGGTATGAAAGGACATACAAAAGGCAATGCAGAATCACAAGACAAAATGACTGGATCACAAACTTATGCTAGCAACATGAAATTCTCTGCAGGACATGATTTTTAATTAAGGCAATTAACTATATGTGGGGAAGTACATTTAAATTACCACTGTCTGGTTTTCATTCATTTAGAGAAACACCAGGTGGAGGGGAACAGCTCATAAATCTAGAAGTAAACAGAAGTTATGTTTTTTTTGTTCTAAATGGCAGTTTGGGTACCCTTATCAGTCTTTTCCCAAGAGTTTGTGAGCAAAATCCACTGTAAAATACATTTTAAAACTAATATACATAATGGAAGATGACAAAAAGAGGATAGATGCATCAGACTGTTGAATTTTAAGTACAATTTAGTAGAATCAAATGCATAGAACAATTACTAATAGTGTTAAAGATTAAAAGCAAGGAATTTTAGCTACAGGTGAGAGACACATCAAGGATATGATCCTTCTGTCTGATACCAATGGAAAAACTAAAACTTGAATTTCAAGAGTTTGTATTTTTCACACAAGTGAAAAGCAGCATAACATGATACAGCTATCACTTTTGGAGTTAAATCATACTCCAGATCTCACCACCATGACATCTTAAAATTGTAGATTTATGTAAGATAACAAGAATACAAAATATAGCACAATAGGAATTGTATTTCAGAGCTATATAACATTGTCTGAGTAGAAGTGTGAGAAAAAAATTGTATTTCTACAACATTATACTGCCTAGTAATAAATTTCAGTGAGATTTCTGGGTATTTTACATTCATTAATTGAGGAAGTGAAGTTCTTTGCATTTGAGATTCTAATTCTCTCCTGAAATTTGTCTGGGGAATATACCAATAAAAGCATGCCTGAACACATTAGTGTCCTAGACTTCCAAGCCTAAGAGTCCTGAAGTCATGTTCAGTACTTTGGAGACATACCTGTAGTATACCACCATGCTTGGAAGAAGGAAAAAAGGCACCACAACACAAAAATCATAAACTTATGAAGGAAATTTTGTTTATATTTTAACTAATATGGTATATTCAGTTCACAAATCCAGTCTAATCTTTTTAATGAAAGATAACAGAACATGCTAAAATACTAAACTATCTGACTGGAAACAGAATGCTCTTCTGGGCCCCTCCTGACACAAAATTAATCATGATTATACCAATTACAAATCATGAATTAAAGTAATTTTATTACAGATTTTTAGCTAGATAACAGACCCCAAAACTCCAAGATCTTCTAGATTGTCCACGTGAGGATAGACTATTCTTCATTTTATTGAATTGTCTGAGGACTTTCAGTCCAATATTCCGGAAAAAAAAATATAGATTTATACAAACTTTTTTTATTCCATTTGTTTTTTTAGCTGCTGAATTCACAATACTGATCTGGAACATCAAAGACCTAATGAAATATCACCTCCTATATACATGCCCAGCTAGCAACATATAATTACCTCCTTGTTCATTTATGGGAGTGGGTAAATGCATCCAATAAAGATCACCATTAAAAGGAGAAGATAAGAAATAGCATGAAAGAAAGAAGAAAACACAAATGCAATAACTAAAATCAATAGAAAAGATCTGATAATTGTGCAACAAAAATCATGAGTCTGAGAAAGAAAAGGATTAGTTAGTCATTAGAAGCACAGGCTGAAGTGAAGCAAACTCTGCAGAGGCCAATATTTCAGGCACAACCCAGCTTTTCCTTCATGCCACACCTCATTCCTACTACAATCTCATCAAACAACATTCCAGATAAAAACCAGCTTTAGAGTCAAGTATACAGACATGATGAAAACTCAAACACTGGTAAATAAAGACTCATCTATTTTGCCAATATGAGACAACTTGAAAACAATCAGTGCTGGACCAGGGAAAGGAAGCAAACTGCACATTGATTTGCTAATTAGGTCAGAGAAAATATCACCCATTTCGATTAAAATATTCACCCCCAATATACCAGAAAATATTGCAGTCAAAAATTGACCTTATTCTTGTCAGTCTGACAGAATACATTGTGTCATCATACATACATCAATACATCACACTACATATGTGTAATCCAACAGGATATTCTTTAACCCAATTCAAAACACCTGAATTAAAATTGAAGACTTCTCGATGTTAGTAGTTCAGCCTATGGTCACAGAATTAACAAACAGATTTTAGTGACCGAAGAAAGGTGTTATACAATGAAAAAAAAAGCAGCAATTACCTTGATTGGAGCCAAATTTGAGCAGTTTCATCAACCAGTCAGTACAAAGGATCTCTTTCCTACCTTTAAAGTATATCGATTTACTCATTTATAAAAGCACAAAGACAAGAAAAGGTTCCACTCATCCAGTCTCTAGGCACAGATTACTAGACAAATCAAACTTGATCTGTTCAAAACATAGACTATTTTGCAGTCACTAAACCAAGGTCAGAGCAAAACAATGTTTAACAATAGTTAAATGTTACAATTGTTTCTGTGGGCTATAAGTGTTCCAGCCTTCAAAAATTTTATTTGATTATTTTTAACAGTTCCTGTTTTCTTTTTTAGTCAACTACAGATTTTTCTGCCCTCCAGTCCGTATTTGACACATTGCTTTTGGCTGTGCAGTAGGACTGTCAACTTGTTGCTAATGGGCATGTTATTTGGGAAATCAGTGGATGCTTTTGAGATAATGGGTAAAGAAATATACCTCATTCTGGAAACGTTTTCATAGACAAAGACATATATAAAGCTTGGAGCAGACTTAATTTACTTTTTATTAACAGAGAACAGATATTTATACATGCCTTATAAAGTGGAAAGAAATTGGAAGCAGAAAGTGCTGCAGTTTCCTTCTGGAGTGGGCTTACATTTTTCCTAGTCTTCCCCTTAACTTTGACATTCCTATAGAAATTTCTCCTGTTGTATTTAACCCCTCTTGCTAAATCAATTCCTCTCCCAGCTTTTGCTTTCCTAACCTGATCCCTTGCTTCTCTGATTACTTCTCTGTACTTCTCTCATGTCATCTCTCCTTGCTTCCATTTTCTGTAAGCTATGTTTTTATCCCTCTGTCCAGGAGTTCCTTGTCCATCCATGCAGGCCTGCTGACTTGCCACCCTGCATCGCTCTTCAATGGTACACATTGGTCCTGAGCTTGCAGGGTGTGATCCTTGAAATGTATAATGATTTAAGGATGAATGGACACAGTGTATAGTACAGTAGCAGGGCTCTTTGCATTTTCTTAAGTTGGGTAATGAATTAAACTAACAAGTAAGGAATTTGTTTTGAAGTAACAGCAAAATCTCTTGGACCATGAAATTATTTCCCTTGAAAATACACAGAAATCACAGTAACATGGCTACAGTTGTACTGGCATAGTGTTTACTTCTAGCTGCATGTAACTGACATTTGTACTGTTGTTTATCTTAGTAGTCTTAAGTCCTAATAACAAATGGGTTTTTGATTACAATGTCAATTCCATGAAGGAAGCATTTTAAATGATGTTTTCAAGTTTTTAGTGGCAGAATGAAATGATAATGGAGCCTTGTTGCAGTTCCAAATTTTGAAAATATATAAATATGTCTAATTGGAGGTATCTGACTTAACTGAAAGCTTTTCATTATAAGACTGTCTCTTGCCTTGATGAAAACTCCTTTGGTGTGGAACTGTGAAGGCACTAGCTCTTTCGTGACTGTATAAAAAGCTGAGTAATTCCAGAGAATGAACATCTGTGCACTTGGGATTCAGTATGCTGTGTTCTCAGGAGGATGCAGGTCATGGAAGGAGGAGGTAGCCACATGGGGTGATTATAAAGCTCTGGTAAG
>VZRI01010256.1:0-14979 GCA_013397515.1 Upupa epops
GCATCTTCAGAGTGGATACATCACCCACTATTTTCTCCCAGGAGATTTCAGTACCATCCCCTTCCCCCTTCAATCTTTGTTTAAAGATCTCTTAATAAGGCTTGGCAGCTCATGGCCTAGTGTGCTTTTGCCCTTATTGGATAGATGAAACCCACCAGAGTCTAACAAGCCACCATCATTAAATGTTTCCCCGTGATCAAAGAACCCAAAGTTCTTCTGTTCACATTGATCTCTGAGCCACTTATTAATACCAAGGATTCTCTTATGTGTCACATTATTCACCCTCACTGTTACAGGGATCAAACAAAACACTATTTGCAGACCTACTCTATCGATAAGTTGTCCAAGTTCCCTGAATTCCGTTTTTATTGTCCTGACTCTCCTCTCAATATCCTCATTGCTATCAGCTTGCATCATCAACAACAGACAATAATCTGTGGTTTTAATGAGTTCATGTATCTTCCTGGTGATATCCTGAACCCAGGCCCCTGGGAGGCAGCAGACTTCCCTTAGGAAAGGACCTGGTCTACACACGGGACCCTCTGTCTCCCCTTAAAAGGAAGTCACCCACAAGCACTACCCTTCTCTTCTTTTTCATACTAGAGGTTATGAGGGTTTTTTTTAGTGTGGATGCTCCTCAGGGGTTATCCAGTAAAAAGTTATGAGAGACAGGACAAAAAAATTTACCCAATTCCTGAATACAGGAAGTACAAGGTCTGGACATGTATAAGCAAGCCAAGCAGCTGACAGAGAGATAGGAAGCCAGCCAGGGCAAGAGCATACGACACTCTATATATGTCATAGGAAGTAATATGATTGGGTCATTGGCTTGACTCTCATGTCTAGTGTCAGCCCCCAAAATTAACCTATGACAGAGGTAGAGAAAAAGCTACATGTGCAACCAAAACAAGACAAGGAATTCCTTCACTGTCTCCCATTGGTAGGCAGGTAGTAGCTCAGCTATGTCCAGGAAAGCCAGATTCCTTCACTTGTAAGTTACTTGGGAAGACAAACACTGTCCCCATTTCCTTATTCTCCCTCCAGTTTTCTATGCTGAGCATGAAGTTGTGTCTTGTGCAAATATCAACTCCGTCAGTTAGGATCATCTGTCCCAGCTTCACCCACTTTTCACTTCTTATGTACTCCCAGTCTACTAATTGTCAGGGTGGGATGAGTAGCGGTAAACCTTTATGCTGTATAAGCACTACTCAGTGATAATGAAAATATCTTTGTATTATCAACACTTTTCCCATTATAAATGCAAAGCATAGCCCCATATCAGCTAATAGGAAGAAAATTAACTCTGTACTTGCCAAAGCCTGCACAGTGTGGATTCACAAAGAAATCCTCAGCTCAGTCTGAGAACACAAGTCCTGTATCAGAACTATCTCTTGCTAGTTGGATGTGTAGATAAAGCATCTTCCCCGAGCAGTCAGTCTTTCTGTAGTCGATGGCAGACCCATTGCCATGCTCCTAATAGCTTCATGGACACTTTGGACATTCAAACTTGTTTTCTTTTGCCACTCCATTGCCCTGCTAGTCTGTCTGACACAGAAATTGAAAGAAATTTAAATAAAGAGAAACACTTTTTAAGATTTTCTTGTATACCCCTAGTTTACCAACAGAATATACTATATTCTTAAAACACTGTTCAGAGTAAAGCCAAAGCAAATGCCATTAAATGCTTTTCCCTGTCATATTATGACTTCCAGCTAATTGAGTTAATTTGAGCACAGGCATTCTATAGTGGAGATCTGAGCATATGCATGGGAACTCATTCTGACAATGATAGGAGTTTCCAAAGTATCAGTCTGATTTCTTAATGGTACTTTAAAGAATACCTCACATAAAGATGAAGTAGAGAAGATATGTACTCTGCTGTGTTATTTGCTCACATACTTCTAAATTAGAAGCAACCTCAGCATTTCAAAGAACTATTGCTTATTTAACTCTTGACAAATAGTTAAATATTATGTTACAGGAAGAGCAAGACTTTATTGTTGACACAGACCTCCACAACAGAGCAGAAAAACCCAAGTAGTATATGAAGGTAAAGAGTGAGTTGATATCTTTTACATATGCAAAAATCAACCCATCAACCAAACCCATTAAAATCTTGAAGAATGTTTGTTCAGCCACTTCCTCCACCTATTCCCGTTACTATATTGCCAAATTCACATTAATTTCCATAGAGTTTCAGATGGCCAGAAATATATCAAGTAATATAATGAGGATTTGGCCCAGGAATATATAAATATGCTGTTATCAAATTCAGTTGTTATCAGATTTAGTTGCTGTTATCAGATTTAATTACTGTTATCGGTTTGAACCAGCGGCTAATTAAAACAATTTGGGGAACTTGATTCCACACTCCCTATCTAAACCATCATTATAGGCTTTTACAGTGAGGTCATAAGGAGTTTGAAGCCTGAATTCTCATGGGAAGCAGCAAGCAGTGCAGGAGAAAGCACTATTTTCAGTGGATCAGATTGCCATGTATCTGTGCATTTATAAGAGATACCAACTCATTAAAATCTAAATCAGCAATAAATTAAGCAGTTTCAAAAAGCCAAGGAGTTATTTGCTGCATTTTAGGTGAAAAAAAATAATGGCAGTGTTTGATGCTCTACAATAGACAAACCAACACAGAGTTTGTGACTGACAGAACAGCACATTTGAGCTTTCATTTAAGATTTACTCTGCTAGGCAGATCACCATATAGAGAACTGGGAAATCTGTGTTGGAAACATGTTCTTAGAGTAGTTTTGGGTATGTTCAGTGTTACAGCCCAGGTTAGACTAGCATTAGTGAGTCAAAACCTACCGGTCAAACTAAAGGGCAAGAAGGAACTGCACAGGCAGTGGAAGCAAGGACAGGTATCCCTCTAAGTGTACAAGGATTATGTAGAGATGAGGGACAAGAAGTCCAAGGCACAGATGGAGCTGAATTTAGAAAACAAAGAATAAAAAGGACATACCACAGTCCTGGGGAATTGGTTGATGTGGTTGCTGAGCCACTCTCCATGATACCTGAAAAGACCTGGTGGTCAGGTGAAGTTCATGATAACAGGAAAATTGGAAACATTCCAGCCATTATACTGAACAGCTAGAAAGGAATAACCCCAGAGCTAACACAGGCTGTCAACCTCACCTCTGTGCCTGAGAACATCATGGAACAGATACTCCTAGGAGCTATGCTAAGACACATGGAGGACAGGGATGTGATTTGAGATGGCCAGCATGACTTAACCAAGGACAAGTACTGTCTCACCAATTTAGTGGCCTTCCATGATTGACTGGCTACATCAGTGGACAGGGGAAAAGCAATGGATCTGATCTATCTGGACTTCTGTAAAGCTTTTTATAAGGTCTCCAACAACATCCTTATCTCTAAATCAGAAAAATATGTTTTGGATGGCTAGATTTCTTGGTGGATAAGGAATGGTTTGGATAGTCATATCCAGAGTGTAGTGCTCAATATTTTAATGTCAGGATGAAGACTGATGGCAGGTGGTGTCCCTCAGAGGTCCACAGTGGAACCTATGCAGTTTAAAATCTTTGTCAATGATATATGTAGTAGGAATGAATACACTCTCAGCAAATTTGAAGATGCCTTCAAGCAAGTGGTGCTCCTGAAATCCAAAACAGCTAAGTAAGAGAATGACATACAGAAGGATGTGAAAAGGCTGAAGAAGTGGGCTCACATGAACATCATGAAGTTCAACAAGTCCAAGAGAAAAGTGTCACACCTGGGTCAGGGTAATCATCAATTTCAAGACAGACTGAGAAATGATGGGATGGAGAGCAGCTCTGTGAAGGACTTGCCAGCATTGGTGGATGGAGGACTGCATGTGACTCAACAACATGCCCTCTCAGTCCAGAAGGCATCCTGAATTCCATCAAAAGAAGACTGGTCAGAAAATAAAGGAAGGGGATCCTGTCTCTGCTCTACCGTGCTTAAACCTCACCTGAAGTATTCTGTCCACCTTGGGAGTCCTCAACACAGGAAAGGCATGAACCTATGCAAGCAGATCCAGAACAGGGGGCAAAAAATGAAGAGAGGGGTAAAGAACCTCTACAATAAGAACAGGCTAAGAGAGCTGGGGTTGTTCATTCTGGAGAAGACTCCAGGGAGTCCTAACTGAGGTCTTTCAGACATAAAGGGGGCCTACAATAAAGATGGGGAGGGACATTTTAGCAGGACCTGTTGTGAGAGGGCAAGGGGTAATGGGTGGATTTAGACTATGTATAATGAGAAGCTTTTTTCAATGAGGGTGGTGAAACACTGGCACAAGGTGCAAAGAGAGATGGTAGAGGCTGCATCCATGGAAACATTCAATTTCAGCAAACTGATCTAGTTAAAGATGTGTCTGTTCATGGTAGAGAGCAGTGGAACTATGTGACCTTTAAAAGACTCGTACAACCCAAATAATTATAGGACAGTTCCTGATCCTGCTCTTACTCTTCATTGTCTCTACAATAACTAATTGATGCATGCACGTGTGTACATTGAGATCTTCCAAGCTGGGGATTGCAGCATAGCCATGCTTAAGATATTCTTATGCTAAACAGGAGTTAGTGTGTAAAAACCTTAGTTGTTATCTGTACTTGCACTTGTTCAGTTGTTGCCTTGCTTGACACATTTCTGGTAGTTCATACTTAACATTTTAATAACAAGGAAATGAAAATTAATTTTGTACCTGACCTACAAATATTTACACCTGAATATGAACAAAAAGCATATCCTTTACTCAAGAAAAGTCATTATATCAAAGATATGAACACTCAGCAATTCTTCCCCTGTCCCTCTATGTGCCATTCTTGTCTGTCTGCTTCTTCAGCTTGTCCAAGTTCCACAGAATCAGAAGACTTTTCCTACACTCTAGATATGCAGATTTACTTTAACCATCTGTCTATAAAACTTTCAACTTAGACATAATATCAAGCTTGTGTTGTCATACTGACATAGAGAAATTTTCACCTTTATGAAAGGAAGTAATATTATCAGATGAATCACAATCACATTTCCTAAAATATTTATAGGGTGCACTTTAGCTTCTACTCTGAAAAAGAAATGTTCCTGATTTGATTAAAAATAGTAACTATTTCTTCTGCTCTCTAATACTTGTGAGAAGTTACCTAAATAAATATTGTCAAAAAAGATGGGTATGTATCTTTAGACTAATAGTCTAAAGAATTCAGAAGAATTTTCCAAATATATACACAGAAAATTCATTGAAATAAGCAATTGTTTGGAAAACACAATCTGACAAATGTCTACACACATAAAAAAAAATTCAAAAATGTTAGGCAGCCTGAAAAATTCAGTCAGTTCAGAGTTTTAAATAGTCAACTGCCTTCAGCAAACATGTATACAAGACAATATCTAACATGGAAAAACTGTGATAGAGAAAAGACATTTATAACAAGAAGTTTAAGAAAGAAACAAGGACACA
Organism: Upupa epops; assembly: GCA_013397515.1. Lineage (NCBI taxonomy): Eukaryota > Metazoa > Chordata > Aves > Bucerotiformes > Upupidae > Upupa > Upupa epops. Next base: position 5,456 of record VZRI01010256.1, read on the forward strand.
GAAATAGCTGAACAGCTTATTCTACATCATTCTATGATTCTCAGAATGTGCATTGTCTGACTAAATGGAGGTATTTAATATGAGTTATTAACTGTGGATTTCTTGTCTAATCTATGACAATCTAATGAAAATGGTATTTGGTATCCAGGACATGATTAATCTCATCTGAAATAGGTGTCTAAAACAAGTCAGATCAATCAAGCTTGAAAAATGCCTATGAAGGCACTTCTAAGTGAAGAGTGCTTTGCTAATTGAAAAAGGAGTTTCAGAGGAGAGCTCTGACATGTATGTCTACAGTGTATGCATACAGCTAGATGAGATGGATCCTGTCCTTGAGTTCTTTAACTTACATTAAACAGCAATTTCCAGCTTGATTTGCAGATCACTGGGTCAGATTCTGCCAGATGAAAGGAGAAAAGATATCGCAAAGAAAAATCACCATATCCTTTCTTAAATGTAAGAGACAAGGGGAAATTTCCAAAATGGTACTCTTTCCTGACTCTGCAGTTTTGAAATTATATTGTGAATTCTGTAAATAATGTAGAATATGGATATGTGTGTGTATGTATCTTTAGAAAGCTGCAGTGTTAATATTCCTAGAATACTGAGTTGTGGTCAGTGTGCAGTGTTAATGAGTTAAAGCAACTGGAATGGCTTTTCAGATTTTGCATTTCCAAAGTAATGTAGTTGTGAAAGCTGGGCTTCTGTTAGAATAGAAAAACTATCCAGTGGGAGAAGCAGAAGAGGGTTAAAAATATTATGAAGAAGGCCAACTTTTATGGACATTTCCTCTGGACAACACTCAAAACAATACTTCAAAGAAGGTGTTTAGAACATAGAATAAATTTTACACAGATAATCTAATGAAGCAGAATAGAAATAAAGGCAATGAGCAAAGGACAACTGATGAGTCAGCTACGGCTGTTACCCATTGCTAGCCCAAATAGCAAAGTAAGGTGGCTTTAGCACTACACTTGTGTCTGCAACACCAAACAAAACAGTGTCTTTTTTTGAACCATACAGAGATGGTTCATATATCATTATGCTCAGAGGTTGTTCTCAGTAGTGGCAAACCATTAGAAACCTGTTGTGCCACTGTTTTCTTCTGCTATCCTTATGTCATGAGTCAGAGAGGGTTGCCAATTTTTACTCTTTTCCTCAGCCAGATAATCACAAATCTAAGTTCCTCCTATGATATTTACATCTTGAGCATGTAGTGCTTTTACTTTTTATATTTTAATTCACTCTCTGAAAATCTCCAGGGGAGAAACACAGTGGTAAAACTGAGCAGATTATCACACTGGTAACTGGGGCATAGAAACTGTGTCTTTCAAGAATGCATGACGATGTGGTAACTCCCTGGCAGATCCCCAGATCTGGTACTGCCATAGAAAGAGCTTTGGGAGGCTCTTGGGAGTGGAAGGAACTGGAACTGGAAATGGAAAATTAAGCAACACAAGGAGAAAAAAATAGGTCTGAAAGTTTATTTAAAAGTTAAGCTTTACTCAAATAACGTGATCCTCCAAGGCCTATCAGCTTGTCTGGACATAAGATTTGTGGTACTTTCTATGGGATCGTTAAGCGACTTACACATACTGCTCATAAAAATATTATACCCCAGTTATAGATCTTTTTTTGAGCCACATATTCATGAGGTCCATCTGTGTTGTGCTTAAAAAGAAATAAAAAAAGTAATACATACACAAATATTGATGTGTATGTGTATGTATCTATACTTATCCATACTCCATACTTATGGAAATAAATTGTAAACTATTTTTATGTATTTCAAACATCTCTTTTCCTCAATAGCTGCCAGAAAAGAAATAAACTTATTCTGAAGATTTTTTTTAGTTGCACAGTGAGATATGTAATTAATCTGCTTTGAAAGTTACCAACAATAACTCTTTTATCAATGTTCACAATCAATTTACAAGTAAGGGAGAAGGAGAATAACATGATATAGAGATAGGATATTGTCATGAAATATCAAAAGATTCCTTGAAACCTGATGAATTTCTTTTTAAAAAGCATACTGTTCTAGGACTTAAGATGTTAAATTAAATATTAGTATCAATAGGATATGCTTCCACATATGAGAACATGTGGAATATTTGTTAATATATTTAGAATTCTACCACTTATCTTCAATTTTATGCAACCTGATTTTGACAAGTGGATATATGTATGTGTGTTGCAGGCGTAACTTTTCCCTACATAAATGATTTCTTGCTGAGAATTAACTGTTGGCTTCTTGTATTGTCTGATTGTTAAAGTTCTTTTAAATACTTGACTCAGCTGTGAAAAGATAGAAACACTCCCAATTGGACTAAGAATCACCTTAGTTTTTTCATTAATTGAAACAATCTGTATTTATTTAAAAAAAAGTTTGAGTATAAACTGCCAACTATGTTCAACATCAATGTACAACAATCTTACTGCTGATCTTGTAGAAAACTGACTGACAAGCCACATGCAGAGTATAGTGGTAAGCATCTTCTTTTCAAACTTGTAACTTCTTTCAGGTGGAGTCCACTAGGAATTGATACTAGGCCCAAAGCTCTTTCATGTCTTTCTAAGTGATCTGGATGATGAGATCAGACATATTCTAATGAAGTTTCATGATGATACTGTGAGACTCTGATTAGGAACAAGTGAAATGGCTCAAACATGATGAGCAAGGAAGGCAGAAAAGGGCCTTACAACTAGTGCTCTGTCAGAGATAAGTGCTAGGCAGTGGGAGCTGGCCCTAGACACTGCCGTTCTATCTGTAAAACTAACCTTAAGTGGTAATAACATGAGAAATTGCCATCTCTTAAGGACTTACTGGCCAGTGCTTTGTCTAAGATGCTGAGAACAAGGACCTCCATACAGTTGGGAGTGAAGAAAACACCCAGTGGCAGCAGGGATAAAAGAAAGAAACAGTACAGGGTGACCATCATCTTCTCCAGCCTGAAATCACACTGGGAGATCAATGAAAGGATCACAAGAAACAATGAAAAGATCTGCAAAACTTCAGAAGTAAAGAGGAACGATCACCTATGATGACCACCACACACATGAAGCTGACTGTGCTGAGAGACTGTCTGAGAAGATGGACAGAGAAATTGAAATGTTCTCCAGAGACCTGTGGAGCTGAAGGGTGAGGTGGGGTGGGAAGCTGGAGCCTGCCAGACACCTCTGCAACCCAGAGTAGTGATCAAACCTCTTCTAACCTTCTCTCTCTTTTCACTTTTCTTCTTCTACCCTCTGAGTTTAGTATTGGGTGACTTTGGCAATTTCTCCACTCTCTGAGTTCAGCATCTGGTAAGTTCAGTAAATTATTTTCTGTGCAGACTTGTGTTAGATCCCCTTAATTTGACCCACATGAGTCCAGGAACCTGAGTCACTCCATTCTCTGGAGTCTGATGTCTGTTGAAAGACAACAAACTGAGTGGGGAAGTGGACACTTAAGAAGAGAGAGCCACGCTGCAGGAAGACCTGTATAAGCTGGAAGATTGGGCTGACAACAATCTTTAGATGCTCAGCAAGGATTAATGTACTATGTTGTACATGAAAAAATAATATAGAAATACAGTACAGCTTGGGATCTACTTTCCCAGAGACCATCTGTGTGAAAAAGAACCCAGGGGTCCTGGTGGAAAACAGGCTAAGTATAAGTGAAGTGTGCTGTACCGACAAAGAATGCTAACAGGATGTTGGGTTGCATCAACAAGGGAGCTACCTGCTGAGGTAAAGATATCATCCCACTCTGCTCAGCACTTATCAAGCCAGATCTGGAGTATTGTGTTCAGTTTTAGTCCCTGTGTCCTGGGTTCAAAGGAAGGTCTAGATCAGTTCTGTGTTCGTGCCTGCAATCCAAGCATAGCAGCCAGCTCTCACCGAGAATTCAATAAGTAATGAAGCAACTTTGCTAAAAAGAAAGAATGTATTGAACCCACAACCAAGAAGCAAAGGAAAAATCACCAAATAAGTAAAAGAACCAAAAAAAGTAAACCAGAAACTGTATCACCATGCCATTACACACACTCTGAGAGAAATGGGAGACAGCTAGTTTTTGACTTCAGATGAGAGCCCTGGGAAAAAACACTCTAACCAGAAGGGAAAATTCATCTATCCCCTTCGTCCATAGAACTCAGTAGGGTTCCTGAGGCCTTCGTACATCATAATGCTTGTGGAAAAGTCCCTCTTGAAGACATCAGCTTCCCCTGCATAACACAGACTCGCTTCTCTCATCTTAGGAGTGCTTCACAATGTAATCACAGCAATCACAGTAATGATGAGGCTGGAAAAGACGTTAAAGATCATCTAGTCCAACCTAAAACCAACCAAGTAAACCTAAAATCTAGATCATGCCACCCATCTGCTCTTTCTAGAGGCTGTGTAACAACCAGGCCCTGCTGCCCCAAGGGGTCTGCAACTTCACCATGCCCAGCAGGAGCTGGTGCCAGGGCCACAGTGGCCAGGTCTTCTTCCCCCCGTGGCCCTGAGGCAGGGGGGAGAAGCAGCAGAACTGCAGTGGTTGGGCTGGGCCCTTTTTCCACCCTCCTCAAAGGTGGGAGGGCTTTACCCCTTGGCCCAGCAGAGCATTCTGTTTGCCAATAGACAGGAGAAGAAGAGGAGAAATCTGGAAGTCCACCTCCTTTTATAGGCTTTGTCCACCAATCACCTCTGGGGTTAGGACACTGCCTAAGGGGTCTGATGGGACAACTAGCTCTAGTTTCAAAGTAAAATGCACTTGTGGCAAAAAAGCACAAAATCGAACACCTGGAAATTTGGCAAATTTTCAAACTGCAACAGCCTGCTATACAAAAAAATTGTGTACAGTCTGAGAAGTGTTTAGAAAACAACCACAAAAATGATCAAAGGACCGGGAAGTCTTTGAGAGTTTAATTTGTTCAGCCTTGAGAAAAGAGGCTTGGGAGACACCTTATCTCCTTGTTACAGTATTTTAAGTGTGGCTAGAAAGAAGATGGAGCTCCCTTTCTACAAGGAGTCACAAACAAAGCCAAGAGATAATGGGTACAATTCTCCTGGGGAGATTCCGATTGGACACAAGAGGAAAATTCAACTGACCATTGGAACAATCTCTCCATGCAATTGTTGGAGTCTGCCAACACTGGACACTTTTAACACGAAGCTGCACAGGGCGCTGGGCCATCCTGTCTAGACTGCACTTTAGCCAAGAAAGGTTAGACCAGATAATCTTTGAGGTCCCTTCCAACCTGGTATGCTATGATTCTATGATTCTATAGTATCTTCATTAATATTCTTCAGCCAAGCTCATAATATCCTGTTTGGCTCATTAGCCTAGGAACCATGGGAGCCATAGATCAGCATTCAACCCTATCACAAAGACTGAGGATAATTATTCATTGTAACCTTTACTGACCAAGGCTGTTTTTACAATTTCTTGTTTTTCTTTTAAGTGCAATTAGTTCAAGATCACAAGATCTTTATAAAGGAAAATCTTTATGGCAGTTCTCAGATGAATTTGTGGGAGGTTTCTTGTTTCTTTCTGGTCTTGGAAGTGTAGAAAGGAGGGCAGCAGCTGTGGTGGTAAGGAGGAGGAAAAGAGAAGATGACTTGACCAAAGAAACTAGATACTGTCCTTGGGAAGACCTAAGGCTTGCCGAACAATCACCAGGCAGAACTGCCAATAAACACTCAGGATCAGAAAGATATACAAGCACTTTTGTTTTGCCATGACAAGGAGTTTCAGTGAAGTTGGATGACCATTTTACTGTCTTAAGAACTGTTCAGTGGATAGAAGAATAAACTAAAGAGTAATTCCTTGACTGTTTTTGAAATCAGTTGAGGCTCTAACGTTGTCTTTTTGGCACCCGAACTTCCTTGTTGGAATCTGAACCTGGGAGTGTCATATTATTGTTGTGTATTTTTCCAAGTAGCAAAAGTATTCGAGACTGAGAGAGGCAGATCTCTACTGGTGCTAACTTGTAACTCAAAATAGATCTGTGTTTAATTGCTGATATTTACAATTGCTTGTTGTTTTCTGTATGTATAGGATTCTTTTCCACCCTTTCCTACTCCTGGCTCTGCTGCAATGCCCTTTTGCCTAGAGGGAGGAAAAGGAACAGATGGCATGCAACTAGGCAATTAAACAATATAATAAAAACAGCAAACTTCTACATTTAGCTTCTCAGGCTATCTTCTCGAGCCATTCCCCTTGCGTCATCCGTGCAAAGTTAATGATTATAAAATTATTTCAATGTATCTATCTAGAGTCTTAACAGATATTGAAGTGACCAAAGGCATTTTGATTAACATGATGAACTAGATAATTCCAATCATTTGTAATTGCTCATACTACTACAAGCCATACTACCTCAGCCAGAAATGTGGTCAGCAGGTCCCAGATGTGAACTACTGAGTGCCTGGACTCACAAGCCTAGAAAGCTAGTTACAATGTACTATGAGCAGAGGTCAAAAGAGAGAAATGAAAAAGAAGAGAATTAGCAGGAACAAATACAGCATTCAAAACAAAAAGAATCAAGTTGCTTACATTGTAAATGAAACATCTTCTGAAATCTCACCACAGCTACACTGATGCTTGATAATGTTGTCTCCACAAAAACAAAATAAAGGAAATATGGTTATTTTTTGTAGTGAATTGTTATCCACTGTGTTAGTGCTACAAAACAGATTGAAGAAATCATATAGCTAGTGTAAATAACGTTATGCATGCAACAGCCTACAACATCAATTTACATGACCTGATAATTTGTCAGGAACCCAAGGAATCATTCCCTGAGCTAAATTGATGTGTATTTTCAAAAACAGTCCTAATCCATAATATAGCAAGACAATTTGAAATAATTTCCCTTACACTAGAAAAGATCATTAGGTTGCTTTGCTTTTAAAGGGAAGAATACCTAGGTCCAGTAAAGTATTAATTAACCCTGAAGTGTTTAAGGCTGAATCTTAGTTTTTCAACTGCTCCTGAAGAATGTGATCCACCACCTTATAAAGACGTGTAAAAACAGATACTGTATTGTATTATTAAACACAACAGTCTAAGTAGAATACTTCTGCTTTTACTTTGTGCTCCTTGCCTTTTAAAAATTTAATTCAATGTCTGGAATTCATAGAAATATCAGAAAAAGATTTTTGCTTTTTCTTTGGTTTTTGTTTCATTTGGGTTTTATAGTGGTCAGGTTCACACTCATATAAAGACTCTCATGGAATTGTCATAACCTGAAATTACATAAGTAAATGCAAATACTATATCTGAATTTGTATCATGGAGTGCATCAACAGCTTTGAGAAGGTCATGTCTTCATGTTTTCAGGCTCTGCATAATGTATGGCACTTTATACCTGAAAGACAGGTGGGTTGACATCACAAAATGCTAAATGTATTGTCTTCCTAGGCTTTTGAAAGGTGTGGGTTTTTTCTGAGTAATTGTTGTGGTTGTGCAATGGAGATATTCAGCCTACTACAGGAGAACAAAAGTTTAGTCAGTTACAGGCCCATTAACCACATCTCTTATTCTTAGTTGTGGTCATTGAGACCTTTTAGCTGCCCAAAATTTACTCAGAGACTTAAAGGAGAGAAAGGACACTGTGACAATCTCATCTGATTTTCTGTAGTGTGAGATTTCTCTCAAAACTATTTCTTCCAGAAAGATGTCCAAAGTAGAATTCTCATGGGTGTGCATTTATCACTTCCATTTTTAGCTGTTTCACTCACCCTCACTGATAGGAAGCTGGAAGTCCTTCTCTAAATCATTTCTAACACTCTGGAGGTGCATTCTATTACTTTTCCTGTATACATTTTCAGGGGTATTTCCTTCATAGTATGATGTCTGAAAAGGATTGTGTTAGAGAATTCTGCTTAGTCAGAAGGTTCAGATATTTGCTATAAACGTATCCTCACTTCACTTTACACATTTTACTTTTTTTGATATGTAAGCCGAAGCGGCAAATGTTTTGTGTTCCCACCACATGAATGTAGTGTCCAAGCACATCTACAAGGTGGGCTTTTTTAAGTTTAAAAGATTATTCTTTTAAACTTAATTATTATTCTTCAAAGCTTTTGAAGAATATCTGCTGCTACAAATACATCATTGCTGAATACAACTAGTATTAAGCACGCTGGGTAGCAAGCTGATTGCCACTCTTTAAGTATGTTTCCAGTTCACCATGAGCCAAAATTTGCAATAGGTTGTAGAGAAATTAATGGAGAAATTACATTGATTTACATGCAATGAAGGTATTTGCAAGCAGCCTGAGCAAAAATTGTGCCAGTCAGAACGCCAAGTTATTTCAATCTCAGAATGAAAAGACAAATACGAAAGAAGTCTGAGAGTAGAAAATGGGATTGGAGACCAGGAGACAAGTGTAAATATCTAGAAACAAGCAGACTGTTACTTGTGCTTGTTCTGTAGGAAGTGTAGATTTCTCTTACAGGCTACTTCACTTTTTCTGGTTTAGACCTTTTCTAAAAAGCATTGGACTGCTTTTGACCTGATTCTGGCCCCAAAATACATAAGCACAACAGAAGCACCTACAAATCAAAGTGTGTTGCCTGGGAAACATTGACTAGAATTGTATAAGAATGCATGTGTTTGGTGGTTCTTTGGGAGCAGAGATGGCAATCTAGATGTTCTACTTCACTGTTAATTTTATCATAAAACACAGCTAAGCAGCAACAGAAATTAAGATCTTTCTTTGAAAACTGAACCTTCTTATCATTGAACGAAATGCTTTATATCTATCAGTGAAGAAACAGAAAGTCACAGAGAAGCCTCCTGGTTCTCATGATGTGTCGCCCTTCTCTTTCCACTAGCAGCTGTGCTTGAATCAAGTTCAAGGCCATAAAATAATGAGCATAACAAGAACAAACATTGTAAGTAGCCTTTCCTCCCACCTATTCAAGTATAAATTTAAACCAAATAATAAAAACACAAGTTGATAGCTGGTGTTTTAAGCTGCCAGATCCAAACCATCCATAAAATACAACTTTTTTTTTTTAATTCCTCTTGTCCGGAATAGATACTAATCTTTATTTTGTGTATTATTCTATAACATGTTCTAGTTAGCAGCCCAATGATATACTAAACCAGCCATGAATGAAACTGACAACACTCATGCAGTTACAATCTCATTTCCCAAGCTCTTCCCTCCAAACCAGAACAGAAAAGGTAGAATTTTTATGATTCCATAGCATCACTAGGGATCAGAAGGGAGCTCAAAAGATCATCTAGTCCAATCCCTCCCCCACAGCAGGATCGCCTAGACCAAGTTGCACAGGAACACATCCAAGCTGGTCTTGAACATCTCCAGAGAAGGAGACTCCACAAACCCCCTGGGCAGCCTGTTCCAAAGCTCTGTTACCCTCACTGGGAAGAAGTGCATTTTCAGGCAAAGAAATGCATTGTGCAACTTCATGGCAATTTTCTCACCTTCCAATCTTCCATCCCCTCTCAGATATTTTCTGCTTTATCTACTGTTAGCTTTGCTGGTACTGATGAAATATTTAGGAACATACTGTTAACAAAAAAA
>VZRI01010256.1:15003-88146 GCA_013397515.1 Upupa epops
AAAAAAAAAAATAATATCTGCAACAACACGGTGTGACAGCCGTTGCTCAGCTGGGTCTATGCTTAACTGCAATCTGGAGAGTCCAAAGCTAGTCAAGGTACATAATTAAGACTTGGTATATACATGGCACAGTGATAAAAAGAATTGAACGTAGTAGTGATGAGAAGGGGCTGTATTTGAAACCCATGTATCTGACAGCCTGTTGCAACGTAGGAGTACTTCATGTGTAAAGTCTTTCATAGTAATCTTGCTGGTGAGAAATATTAGACCCATGACTAACTACTGTTGCAAACCGCCTCTATTCCTAAAATCTTTTAGTCCTTGGCTTCTTACAATTTTGACTATCATTTACATTTCTTTATCACACTTGTTCAGCAGTAGAAAAACACCTACTTTGAGTCTCAAGAAAACAGGTAGACTTCTTTACTCAGTAAATGAAGACACATTTACCTTCCTAGTGAACACCTGCACATTGTTTGCTATTGCATCATTTCTATCCAAAATGATATAAAAGACAGTGTCACATAAGAACACATCTGAGGTGAATCAAAAGAATCTTGTTTCCCCAGAAATTTCTGCTTCTGTTAATTGACTATACTATTAGTCAGAAAGCATCTCAACTGGAGATACCAAAGTAACTACAATTCTTGAGATTCAACATATTACGTATTTTTCTACTGATATAGTAATAAACGTATGCTGTTGTGACACAAATTATTTGTACATAGCTGATTGTGAAGGCCTTATGAATCATTGTGTACAAGTGAGGATATTTGTAAATTTGAATTCTCCACGGACCACAGTATTGGTTTACATCTTGCTATATACAGTACTTAACCGGTACATACATAGATACCATGCGATGTGAAGAGGATTGAATTATCATATTTCTCCATTTACAGAAATCTTCTTGCCATAGCTGTTTCATTTTCATTGTGTTTGAAATGTGTCACACAGTAAAGATCTACAAGATTTTTATTATTCCAGGCACTGCCTGTTTCACTTAAATGTTGCTGTGGTTTGTATAATGAGACAACACTGTATTGAATTAGCTGTTATATAAACTGGGAAAAAAGGAAATATTGAAAATCTTCTTCAAGATTAAAGAAGAATGGAGAGACATGAAAATATGTGTTCCATGTTATCAATATCCTTCTTCCTAATCTTTCATGGCAGATTCCCACCTCAGTTTTCCTATTATCACTGCAATGGCTTAAATGTCTGTTAGAGCAACATCCTACTATCCATTTAAATAAGTAACTGACTTTTATACTGTTTTGTTTGTGTCCAGTTACCCTTCCTTACTGTGACACTGTTCACTAGGAAGAATTTTCAGAAAGTGTGCTAGTTAATAAGAAATACTACGTAACACAAACACACATATATACACACATATATACCCTGCCACACTGCCTATATCCATGTATGAACACATATGTATATATGTGTCCATAGACTATCCCTTGCTACTGGTAGATGATTGGTTAGTAGACCAAACAGTACTATCTATCTGTAGTGAAATAAACCAGTGCACTGAACACAGCCTAAATTTAAATTCTGAATTTGTTTAGAAGTTTTCCAAAGATTTTTTTTTTTCTTCCTAGCTTTGCCCAAGCCAGACAAGTAGAAAAGAAAAGAAGTAAAGTAAAAAGTAAAGAAGTGTTTGGTTACAGGCCCTAAATGCAGGAAGTATTCCTTGAAGGTAAAATTAATCTTCGTTATTTCAGGAAACAAGTGAATGTTCTTCAAATAGATGCTAACTGAAATGGAAAAATTCAGACATTTGAGAAATTATATCTTTTTTAAAAAATATATTTCCTGGTTTTCATTTTCAGTTTCACAGTGTAATAACTCATTTTTGGAATACGGGTGTGTTCACACATATCCTACCTACTTAACAGGTGCAATTCCAGCTGCCTCAGAAATGTGGATTAAAAAGTATGTTTTTTAGCCTAAAAAGTAAGGTACAGAACAGCTAAAATAAAAGACCAACATGTCTGCATCATTGATATATATTAGTAATTTCTGGATAATTTAGAAATGTTTCCCTGAGTTTGGTCACAGTTACAGGACACCAGATGTGATTTTTAAAGATGTTGATGTGTTCATCTTTAGACTTGCTATTTCCCTCCTCCCTTGACTGTCTGCCAGTTTTCTCTGGAAAAGAATTTAAGCTCTTGACATCAGAAGTCTACAAACTGAAAAAAGAGCTGGATCTTCCTTAAAAGCTTCAGATTTATTGGATAGTAATTTGTTCTTGTGGCACTCACTCCAAATACTACTGTCATACACAAAGTAAAATGGGAAGTTATATTCCATAACTCATGTCTTTTCAGGTGTGTTTTCATCCTCATTCACACGAAGTTGTGGCTAGTGGTGGGAGTAAATGTGGAAATGTGTCCACCACCCGTATTAGTTTCACTGTTTATTAATATGACTATTTTTTCACCTGTAGAGGTGTTATGAAGGATACATTCTGTAAATTATGATTGAGATGTACTGAACAAATTCTCTGCAAAAAAACAAAATTGTCCACAGGCTGCTAACCTGACAGAAAAGAACTCAAAATGCTCATTACTAACAGAAATATGAAGGTGGGAAGAATGTTTTACATTTCAATAACTGAATGCATAGCCAGGTACAATTGAAAGGCTGAATGCCCTTCTTTTACTTATAGATCCAATGACATACTGGTATTTACTTGCTGTTGCCAAATTAACTTGCAGAATGATAATGTTGTTTTTCCTGCTGCTTTCTCCATCTGTTGATTGCCCAGTGTTGCCCTTTTGTTTCATAATCTCCACGTTATTAAATGCTATCATACTGGGTTATATATGATTGAACCATGCTGTAAATGTTCCCTTGTTTTCCACAGCTTGTTTGGTTCAATACAACTTTGCTGTTTGGGGTTAATCAAATAGATTTTTGATATCGTTAGAAGACAAAACATGAAGTCAAGCAGGAAGGCAGGAAGGCAAGAGAGAAGGCAAGCAGGAAGGCAGGAAGGCAGGAAGGCAGGAAGGCAGGCAGGAAGGAAGGAAGGCAGGAAGGAAGGAAGGAAGGAAGGAAGGAAGGAAGGCTGGCGACAGTCAGGAAGGAGAGACATCCCATCCCATGCTGGTTAGAACCCTCCCTTTGAGAAGTAGTCCCCCAGTGTCTTGGGTAGGATGAATAGAGTGATAGGCTTTTTGACAGGTCAGGGGATGAAGCAGGCCCAGGGTTTATTTAGGGAGAAACAAACCAAAATGAAACCTGAAACAAGGTGCAGACTGTGCAGATAATTGTTCTATAGCATAGCTCAGGCATGATTTGAGAGTTCATGTCTAAGCTTAATGTAGCTACATTGCTACGAGCTGTGGGCACACTTGGGGTCATCTGTGACACTGGTGACAGAAAATAAAGCCAATATGTATGCTCAGTTGTTTTGACACTAGTCATCAAAAACATCACAGTGAAATGCAGAATCACAGAATGACTCATTTTGGAAATGAACTCTTGAAGATGTCTGGTCCACCACTCCTGCTCAAGCCAAATTACCAGGAACAAGTGTCCCACAACCATATCCAGAGAACTTTTGAATGGGAGTGCACAGCCTCTCCAAGAAACCTGTGCCAGTGCATTCTCACTGTCACAGTGAAAAAGTATTTTCTGGTATTCAAAGGGAAACCTGTGTGTTTCAGTTTGTGCCCATTGCCTTTGATACTGTCATTGAACACTGGGAATAAAACTACGTTTGCTACAGAAATGCTCTCATGTATGTGACATGTCAGTCCTTGCGGGACAGTGTGTAAATAAAATCTTAAAAGCTGCAGACTCAGTAGAGGTGGGATATGGTGATCCATGTGATAGCAGAGACAAAGGGTTAGTGGTATGTTGGTACACACAGAAACCTCTGGTAATGGTCAGGTTGGAATTAGAGCTTTTCCCTATAAAAATGTGACAGAAATATTATGCCTTCAGAAGTGCACCTACACTAATGCCCACAGTATGAACAACAAACAAGATAAGATAAAAACCACTATACAGCGTGAAAAATATATAATTGCTATGAGAGAAGCAAAAGGTGATTTGCACAACTGAAGGGTTGCATTGGTTGGCTATAAACCATTCAGAAAGAATAACCAGGGAAGGAGAGGCAGTGTCTATTTTAAGAAAGGATACGGGTTACGAATGTTTACAACTTAATGATGGTGATGATAGGGTTGAGTGGTTATGGGTAAGATTCAAGGGAAAGGCCAACAAGGCAGATTTTGTGGTGGGAGTCTGTTAGAAACCACACAAGCAGGATAAAGAGGTAGATGAAGCACTCTATAAGAAGTTGGGAGAGGTTTCATGGTCACTATCCCTCACTGTCATGTGGAACTCAACTTCTCAGATGTATGTTGGAGATCGAATGTAGTGGAGAGAAAACAGTCCTAGTGCTCCCTGGAGTCTGTGGAAGGAAAATTCCTGACAGAACTGTCAGGTTCCCTCCTGAAGAGAGATGGTGTTTTTAGTAAGTCAAGGTGAGAGGGTAACTTGGGCATACTGGTAATGAAATGATAGAGTTTTTTAATCTGAAGGAAACAAGCAAACAAGGACGGGGATGAGTAGGACTGCCACCTTGGACTTAACAGACAGAAGACTTTGACCTCTTGTGGAGACAGACTCCCTTGGCAGACAGCCCTGAAGGACAAAGATGTCCTGTAAGGGTGGAGTCACTTCAAGAAGGAAGCCTTAAAGATGTGAGAGCTATTCACATATCCTGAAAGAGTAGCCAGAAGAGTAGAACACTGAACAGAGGGCTTTGTCTGAGATTTAGGGAGGAAAAGGAAGTCTATGGCCTTTGGAAGGTGGAGCAGACTGTTCCCTGCAGCAGGACTACAAGGACTGGTGAATTTATGTAGGGAGAAAATTTAGGGAAGGCTATGGAACATAATGTCTATACACTGGTTTGTGAAATACTGGACAGTTTTTCAGCCATGGATGCTGTTGCCTTACTTTTGCCGAAGTTACTTTTTTGCCTCTTAATGCCTACAAGATCCCTCTCTGTGAAATCACTTTCTGCTTTGGTGCTCACCATCATGTCCCGTCAGCTGGGAATTTCCTCCCTAGGTGTAGGACTTCTATTAGCTGCACTTCATGAGATTAGTGTCAGACCATTTCTTCAACTAGTCAAGATACCTCTGAATGATTACAGTATCTTCTGACAAATCAGCCTCTCTCTCCAGTTTTATGTCATCTGCAAACTTTGCTGAGTGGTACACAGTTCCCCATTTCCTAGACAATTAATGAAAATGTTGAACAGAATTGCACCCAGTGCACCCTGCTAGCTACTTACAACTGAATAGATTCTGTTCCACTGGTCACCAACTTTTGGGCCCAGCCATTCAAAGTTTTCAGTCCACTTCACTGTGCACATTCAGCCTGAATACATCAACAGCCCACAGTGAAGATCTTTTAGGAGACACTGTCAAAGGCCTAACTGAATAGGCAATATTCACTGCTGTTCTATCATCTGCTAGGGCAGTCATTTCATCACAGAAGTTCATCAAGTTAGGCAGACACTAGTTCCTGTTTGTGCATTCAGTGTGACTACTCCAGATGTGTTTCTTATTGTTAATGTGCATACAAGATTTTGTTAAAGTAGTTTATAATTTTGATTGGCTTGCTTAAGACTTTATCATAAAAAATGATAAAAAAAGTTAAAGTTTAGATTGAGATTTAAGCGAAGTCTGAATTACTTCAAATAGTTGTAACTATAATACTGAACAATGAATAATGGGTGATTAAGAGCTTTCTTCATTATTTTTCAGATTGAGAAGGAAGCCACCCTAGATTACTCTGCATTGTTCTGTAGTTTTTTGATAAATCTTTTGTAAGGACATTTAACACTTTCACATCTGAGTCTTACATAAAGCCTCCTCAGAATATATAATTTGTTTTCCTTCCATTCACTTGGAGTTTTATAGAGATATTTTCTTCCAGGAATCACAGTAAAACTGTGAGAACCATAAAAGCAGAAAAAAATGAGTTGCACAGGAACTCTGAACTCTGTGTGCTCAGAGCAGTGTAGGATAGATGGAAGAGCAAGCAATTCTCAGATGTAGGTGGGCACTTTATAAATATAACAGTTGTCTTTCATTTTGTCTTTCAAACCTTACATTGTTTGGTGTCAGGGTAGAATAAAAAATGCCAAAACACTCTTCTGTCTTGACATTTTCTGTGAAAGAGCAGAAGCAAGCTATAGAATGGAATGATCAGTTCTACAAATTCCTTATTTGTCTGGACTGAGGTGTGTATTACTTGTAAGTAACACTTGGGAAAAAAAAAACATGCAGTAAGTGGATTCATTTAACCATATTTAGTTTGAAAAGAGCTTTTTCTGAGTGGACAGATTATAGAAAGTGAAGCTATTCAATCCGGCTCTCACCTCACTTTAGGGCTGCATTTATTGTAGTCTATCTGGAATGGATTTCACAGGACTTTTCCTGTAAACAAAGTAACATTCCAATCCCTAACTGGGTGGTAAGACTAAGAATTCTTTAAGAATACACTCAAAACACACCAAAAATTAATACATATGGAGACAGAGCTGGTATGCAGCCATTTACATTTTTAAATAAATTCTCAAAATTCTCAGAAGCTTGCTATGTAAGTCAAGGATAGTGTTTTGAATAAGGTAGGATGTGCTTGTTGTTGAGTATTCTGCTCATATGGGCTAGTAATTGCCACATCCACAACTGTTGAACATCTATGCAGTATTTCGTATAAATTATTATGTCTATTTGGAATTGTATCATTGTTTCTAATGCTCTTGTAGAGTCCTGGATAACTGAATGGTGCCACATAATTATAATTATTTTAATAATTAATAAAAGTAAAATAGCTTTAAAAATCTGTAGCCAGGAATCAAACTGAAAACAAATTTTCTCTTTCGTTTTTGTTTTTTGAAATTCTAATAGAATACTAATAATTTCCTACAATTTCCAAAGAGCAATGATACCCCAATGATTTGTTATCCCATGTGGGTGCATCAGTGCCAACAATTTCAGCATTCTCCTTTGTGTTTCACTGTCTGAACTGACAGAAGACTTTAGAAATAAACAATTGAAAAAGACGTTCCCTAAAGGTAACTATCAAGTCCAATAAGGCTCAAATAAAATGGCCCAGCTGTCTAAGTGAAATACAGCATATCCACTTAGCTCTTGAAAGGAAAAGGTAATCGTAACCGGTTGCTGGAGACAGCCCAGAGAGGTAGTGTCACAGTGACAGCTGCACAAAAAGATGCACTGCAAAGCAGTGCTCAGATGGATGAATGCCAAACAATGTGTAATAGCTACAATTATCCTCAAAGAAAAAAAAAAAATAAGGAGAAAAAACATGCTTTCTTTAGAAGTTATCATTATTGATGGTAAAACACAGACACAAATAGAAAAAGCATAATTTAGTATCCAAATGAAACACAAACTTTGAAAATGATCCTGGTTTGAAATTGAGATTAATTCTTCAGAAAGCATTTTAATAAAAACAAGGTCAGAATATTTGTAAGGATTAGTGTGTTTATAGCCTTGGGCAAAATTAACATAAAATAAATAAAAGAAGGTAGCAGATAAAATGGGAAATGCTTGTAGCTCAAGGGCATGTCTGGGTCATTTGAACCACATATAGAGAACACACATGCTTTAGAACAGCAAGAGAAATAAGGACAATTCTTCTATTGCCAGATCCTGAGAGTGGGATAGGTGCATGCTGGAATGAGTGTCAGGTTTTTTTGATGGACTAAGTATGCTAATTTCTGTTGCACAGAATGCTGCCTTTGGTTTCAGTAGAACAAGTAAATGGAGCAAATTATAAGTTAATATTTAGCTGGTTAATGTAATTGCTTCATTTGAAGTGGCACCCAGACATGCTCTTCTTGCTAAAAAAAAGACTTGCACTGAGAACTATTACTTTAAAGGAAACTTAATGCATTTAAGTTTCAACATACATCACTTAATCTTCAAAATGAGGCCAAAATCAGGGTCAGTTAATTGTTGCTGGAAGAACTATTGGTTTCTAGTATCTGCTGAAAGATATTTTTCAGTGCTTGCCATGAAAGGGATTCTCTCTCCTCAGTTATGGCCATTATCACCTATTAGGACATTACCCACATGTATCACGTTTGTTCTGTATCACAGTATCACAGTATCACAGTAATGATGAGGCTGGAAAAGACCTTAAAGATCATCCAGTCCAACTTAAAACCAACCAAGTAACAGTAAACATCTGACATCTAGATCATGCAACTCAGCACTTCATCCACACTAACCTTAAACACCTCCAGAGACGGTGACCCAACCACCTCCATGGGCAGCCTGTTCCAAAATCTGGTCACTCTTTCAGTGAAAAACCTTTTCCTAATGTCAAGTCTAAACCTCCCCCAATGGAGCTTAACACCTTTTAGGTAGTTCTAGACAGTCATAAGGTCACCCCTGAGCCTCCTCTTTTCAGGCTAAACAAACCCAGCTCCATCAGCTTCTCCTCGTAGGGTTTACTTTCCAGGCCCTTTACCAGTTGCTCTTCTCTGGACTCATTCCAGCACCTCAACATCCTTCCTAAACTGGGGGGCCCAGAACTGGACACAATACTCCAGACGTAGTCTAACCAGTGCTGAATACAGGAAGGAGGATAACCTCCCTCTCCCTGCTGGCCACACCATAACTGATACAGGCCAGGACACCATTAGCACTCTTGGCTGCCTGGGCACATTGGCTCATGCTAAGTCTACCGTCCACCAATACCTCCAAGTCTGTTTCTACCTGAGTACTCTCTAAGAACTCCATTCCCAGCCTGTAGTTCTGCCTGTGGTTGTTGCAACCAAAATGTACAATCCGACACTTAGACTTGTTGAAACACATCCTATTAGGGTCTGCCCATCTCTCCAGTCTGTCCCTGATCTCTTCAATAGCGCCTGGGTCCCAGAGATCCTTGCAGGAGTGTCCTAAACACTAGCTAAACTGCATGTCACTTACTTTTATCACTCAGTGCAAGAGGATTACAAGAACAGGAACTGAAATGACTGAAGTGAGGTTCACCTAATGTGGTCCAGACCAGAGGAGAAGGCCTTTAAATACCAAGCTGTTGTAAGTTAGTGTGTTATTCTTACTCTTCCTCTGGAGAGATGTCCTGTTTTATGTGAACTATTACTCATCTCACCCACTGAACTTGACTCATCCACCCACAATATGACACCACCCTTCATTATGAAGGATGCAACACAAGTTCATGTGACTAATACTTTGTGAAGTTGAGAAAAGGAAGATACAGTAGGCAGATGGCACCCTGAAAGTTCAGAGGCTATGATAGGGTGATCCCTGTAAGCCTGGCATTCCTCTGTAGGCAGAAAATAACAGGATATGATCCTAACTCTAGATCAGCTGATAACCTGAAATATTATGGATTCATTTGTTTGTCCTTGACAAGAGATATTAATCACGGCTTGATGAATTTTCTTTATTACATTTTTTTCTCTTCTGTATGTTAAAATTGCAATTTGTCTCTAGGACTCTCTGTTGTGATCTTATCTATTGTGTGTTGAAAAGCTATTAATTGACAAGATGGTAGAGTATGTGTCTGATGCTAACCTGAAAATTTGCAATTGCTATCTGCACTCTGTATGATCAGACATCTTGTAGCAGATGGTCAAATTAACAGAGGTTAGACTCTTCCTCTGGGATCCATAATTTTGACACCAAGCATTATGTGAGAGATCTCAGACCTTGGTCTCTTAGGCACTAGCTAAGCAAGACACTCATGAAGCTATCGAGAATATGGTAGTCAAGCAGACTGTCTGACCAAAGGGTTTTTGTCTTCTAGGCAAGAGATAGCTCAAAGAAAATTACAGTTTTCAAAAGAGAAAATATGCTGCCAAACAGCATCTTTCCCTGTAGTGAGAATGCTTGGCTCAGATGTGTGTCCTTACTTAAGCTTGATTCAGAACAGTCATCTACATCTCTGCCAAACATCTAATCAGATGGAGGACATTACCAGGAGCAGGGCATTCTCCTGCTTCAGCTGCTCTGCTTTGGATTAAAAAACACTTCAGTTACTCCTTGGAAGTGAAAATCCTTTAATTTTCTCTCCAAGAATTAATTGTGCATAAAAATCCAGTGAACAGACCAATAAATATTCAACATGCCTTCTTAGCCACAGAAGTGCTTCATCCTTTAATTTTCAACTTCTAGTGACCCAATTAAGAAAAGACCCACCACCTTCGTATTTAGCCAGTCTGCTTATTTTTGCTGCCCTTTGATTCTTTTGACTATCATTAGTCTTCAGTCTGCAGCCCTTTGAGAGCTGTCAGTGTACAACAGTAAACATTTAATCATTCAAACTTTGAAAATACTTAGTGCCTGCTACACCTAAAAGCCTGTATTGCCAGTGTTGTCAAAAGGGGGAGGGTGGTGGTGGTGGTGGTGGTGGGATGGATTTTGTTAATAAATCAAAGTAAAACATATTGTATTAACACATGCAAAATGTGGTCAACTGTGTGCCAAATCTATGAAACATTACATTTCCCTTGTGTCTGGATCTCAGCATAGGAAAATAAAGAGACTATAACTATTTGCAAGTTGCCCAAGACAAATATTTCCTTTAAAAATAGGTCTTCCTTTTCTTCTATGCATCTTACCTTGGTGATAAAAGAAACCCCACCTGTCACTGATTTATCCTGTGTTTCTTGCAAGCCTTTTAAGTCTATTAAGTGCAAGCGTGAACACCTGGGAGTTATCATATTTTCTGCTGACCACTGACTCAGCATAATGGGAGGACATGATGAGCTCCAGCTGTTAAACCTCCTGCTCAGAGGATTAGACATATTAACCCACAGGATGTTTTACTACAGCACCAAGAGTTATATTAAAGATAAATGTAGCCTTTTAGCTACAAGGTACATGGAAGGGAGCTAAGTCAAGTGAGTAGTGGTAAGCTGCAGGAACCTCATCAGGACCCCAGACTGATTATTACAGCAGAAGAACTTTTACCGTCAGACATTTCTCCAAAAACATAAACCTTTTAGCTCTTTTGTCATACAAAGTCTAGGACAACATAGATTGAATAACAGTTAAAACCTCTAACAAAAATTACGCCCTTTGGTTTGTTGCCTTGTGTCTGTTAAGGCATTTATATGTTTTTGAATTGCACTTACACATTTAGGCTTCAATACACCAGAACAGAAAATGTACTTTCACAGGCAAACACATTCTCTGGAGATGTTTGAAATCCGCCTGGACTCAGTCTGGGTGATACTGTTGTGGCAAGGGGATTGTACTGAATGACCTTTCTAGGTTGCTTCCAATCTGTAATGTTCTGTTCTGTGACTTGGTCTAGGTGTCCTGCTGTGACAGGGGGAATTGGACTAGATGATCTTTTGAGGTCCCTTCCAATCCCTAATGATTCTATGGTTAATGTATTTCTGAATCTGTAACCCTAACAGTAAACACATCTATTCATTAAATATACAAAAATAAATAAGTTATGAAAAAATAGAAGAAGAATAATGAGAGGCATTTATGATTGTGTTTGTCAGCATCCTTAGTCATGTCAAAGACTTTTATAGCCAAGACATAAAGAGTTGAAATACTTCAGAAACGTATAAAAGCAATTTACTTATTTAGTCACAAACTGGTATACTTAGATCACCCTGACTTCAGATGATTAAATTAGAAACATACAGATACCTTGAGGCAAAATTAATGGGTTTTTCTGGTCTTCATGATCAAATAAGTAAGGAGGAAAAATAAAAAGCCTCTTTTCTGGCACTGTTGTATGATGCCTGCATGTTGCATGATTCTTTTACCTCAAAGTGTTCAGAAGAGTGGGCAGAATTAGTTGAAATCCCACGCAGTTTCTGGAGATATATTTATCTTCTAGGTGATAGTGTGTGCAGCCACGGAGTACAGAAGATAGCCATCTCAGCTATACTGGGACAACTGGATCCTTCTTTATGGTTACACTGAGGCTTGAATAAAACAAAAAAAGAGCATATCCCTCACAGACTATGCAGTGTCTGTTTCACAGCATTGAAAAGGAGATACACTTCACCCATTGTAAACACTACAGTGGAAATGCAGAAGGTACCGCTTCTTCTGGGACATATCTCTCAAAATCATCCAGGACTGCAAATGTGGCAACTTACTTGCTGCTTTTCCTGTATTTTTGGCATTGACCTGTCTACAAACACATTTTCATATTTCTGCATGAATTAAATAAACCTAGCATGATTCTTTTGTGGTAGAATAATAGAATTGTTTAGGTTGGAAAAGACCTTTAAAGTCATCATCTGTTAACCTAACTGCACCAAACACACTGCAAAATCTTGTCCCTAAGTGTTGTGTTGGCTTTTAAATGCATCCATGGAAGTTGATTCAACCATCTCCCTGGGAAGCCTGTTCCAATGCCTGATGATCTTTCAATAAAGAATATTTTCTAATGCTTAATGCAACTTCCCCTGGTACAACTTGAGGTTATTTCTTCCTATCCTAACACCTGTTACTTATGAGAAGAGACCAACCATCTCTCTAACAACACCTTTTCCGGCAGTTGTAGACAGCAATAAGATCTCCCTTCAGGTTTCTTTCTGTTGGAATAAATAGTACTGGTTATCTCAGGAGCTCCTCATAAGGCTTATCCTCCAGACCCTTCACCAATCTTTTTGCCCTTTTAGTCCCATTCCAGCTCCTCAGTATGTTTTTGTCTTGAGGTTCCTAAAACTGACAAACACTTTTCTCTGCCTGCTGGCTATTTCTGATAGAAGCCAGGGTGCTGCTGGCCTTCTTGCCCATCTGAGCACAGTGATGTCTTATATTTAGCCGAAGATCAACCAATGCTCTCAGATCTCTTTCTCTCCAGCAGCTCTCCAGCCACTCTCCCTTCAGTTTGTAGAATTAGATGGGGTTATTATGGCCCAAGGAAGTTCATACTGTTGTCCTTTAACCATTAACCCAGCCAGACCAGATCAATATGTAGAGTTTCCTTATCCGCCAGCAGACCAAAAGTCCGACCCCAACCAGGTATCATCTGCAGACTTACTGAAGGCACACTTGATCTTGATCTCCACATCCAAGTTATCTATAAAGATCTAAACAGAAGTGATCCGAATACTGAGACCTTGGGAACATCACTTGTGACTGTTTGCCAACTAGATTTACCTCCATTCAGAACGACTCTTTTGAGTCTGACCATCCAGGCAGTGTTTAACCCAGCCTGTCTAAACAACAGGTGACCATTTTCCTACAACAGTGCTATGGAAATTGTGTCAAAATCTTTACTGGAATCCAGGAAGAAAACCAGGAGACCAGGTTCATCGAGCATGACCTACCTTTTGTGAGTACATGTTGACAGGACTTGATCACCCAGTAATCTTGTAAACAGTGCAAAAGGGCACTCAAAATTATTTATAGACTTCTCTTGCACAAGCGTCAGGCTCACAGGCCTCTAGCTTCCAATATCCTCATTCTGACCATTCTTGTAGATGGGCATCATACTTCCTGAACTCCAATCCATTGGGATTAGTCAGTTAGCCAGGACTGATGACAGGTGATGGAAAGTTGTTTGCTGTACATATCTGCCAACTCATTCATGAATTTTGATTTTGAACCTGCATTGTGGTGTAGCCAGTCATAAGCCCTTTCATCTTGGATTATGCAGGTCTTATCCTGCTTCCTACACTTGTCCTCCAGCTCATGGGATCAATACCGGGGATCAATTAGTCCTGTTTTTAAAGACAGAGTCAAAGAATGCATTCAATACTTTAGCCTTTATCATATTCTATACCACTATATTTCTCCCTGCTTCAAATAAAAGATCGAGATTCTCCATAGTCCTCCTTTTCTTGTTAATGTATTCATAAAAACAGTTTTTACTCTTTCACCACAGTTGACAAGTTGAGTTCTTGTTGGGCTTTGGCCTTGCTAATTTTCTCCCCACATAACTTCACTGGTCTTTGTAGTCCTGCTGCAGGGAACTGTCTACCCCACCTTCCAAAGGCTATAGACTCCCTTTTCCTCCCTGAGTCTCAGTGTTCTACTGCACTGGTTAGTCTTTCAGGATATGTGAACAGCCTGCTCTCACATCTTCAAGACTTTCTTCTTGAAGTGTGTTCACCCTTAAAGGACATCTTTGTCCTTCAGAGCTGTCTGCCAAGGGAGTCTGTCAATCACTCTCCTCAAGAGGCCAAAATCTTCTGTCTGTAAGTCCAAGGTGGCAGTCCTACTCATCCCCGTCCTTGTTTGCTTGTTTCCTTCAGATTAAAAAACTCTATCATTTCATTACCAGTATGCCCAAGTTACCCTCTCACCTTGACTTACTAAAAACACCATCTCTCTTCAGGAGGGAACCTTCCTCAATTAGTTCCACTGACAGTTCTGTCAGGAATTTTCCTTCCACAGACTCTAAGGAGAACCAGGACTGTTTTCTCTCCACGACATTTGATCTGGGAAGTTGAGTTCCACATGACAGTGAGGGATAGTGACCGTGAAACCTCTCCCAACTTATAGAGTGCTTCATCTACCTCTTTATCCTGCTTGTGTGGTTTCTAAGACTCCCACCACAAAATCTGCCTTGTTGGCCTTCCCCTTGAATCTTACCCATAACCACTCAACCCTTTCATCACCATCATTAAATTGTAAACATTCATAACCCCCCACAACATACAGATAAGAGCAAATTCCTCATGATCTATGCCATGCCTGTTCATAGCAATGAGGAGGAGGATATACTGCATTAGTTATTACAACTGTGATGGATTTCAGTAGATGGTGCTTGTTCTGAGACATCTCCTCTAATTACCTGGGTTGCAAATATATTGGCTTACTTGCTACTTGCCCTGTATTTTTGGTGTTCAAGTATCTGAAAACAGATTTGCATATTTAGGCTTCAAATAAATTAATTGCACATACCTCTTTTATTCAAAAAAACTCAGAAAGTGTTTGGTAGTACAAAAGATGTTTATAAGGGAAGTGATTGCAACCAGGCTTAGGCAGTGTAATCTGTTATAGTCTTTGGTATAAAGGGCTTCAACTCTAGTTAGAATCAGATCCTCTATTTGAAGGAGGAGCTTTTGACAGCAAATTCTGCATGATAGTGTCTAACACAGTTACAGAATCATAGAATCATTAGGGATCAGAAGTGACCTTGAAAGATCATCTAGTCTACATGTGTAAGATCATTAAAGAAAAAGGTCTTCATGTAAAAGTACTGGCTGTATTATTTTTCTCTGAGTGTGGGATGCACTTCTATCTGTACTGGTTGTTTCCATTTTCACTCACTTTTTATGATGATTCTCTTGCTAGCATGTTGCTTTCTAAGCTGTGGCTTTTACCTCACCGCTGATTTTTTTTAAAGCAGTGTTTATCTCTAAGTTATTTTCCAGGTTGGTGAACAATTGTTCATAATATATCCTTTCTTAATCTAGAGCACAGTAATTCTGCTCTTGGCTGCTTTGAGGGCATAGTTGATATTTCTTAAATAGGAACCTGATTTTTGCCTCAGTTAAGATAGAAATTATTATAATTTCCTCATTGCAGATGTTTTTATTTTCCATCAATCACCTGGTGTATAATACAGTCAGAGGAGAATTTGTGATCTAGTATTTTTGAAATATCACAAAAACAGTAAGGAGAACCTGTGTTAATCAGAATGTGCACACAGCTACCCCTCCTTCTTGCCTTCCAGGCTGTTCTTTTTTTCTTTCAGACATCTGTTACCTATGTGTTTAGCTGCCATCAAATCTGAAAGGAAGATGGTTGATGTAGCTATATCAGGCTATGACATATTCCTTAGCTGGCAGATGCTGCAGTTTGCTGACTACCTGAATTAGGCTTGGGTACCTTAGCACATTTCAAAAGTGACAGCTTTACTGAAAGTGACGTACAGCTTATGACCCAGACCTCTAACTGTAAATCGCCTTTGCTATGTACTTGTGTGTGTGAATTGCTAGGCGCCCAATGCACAAACCTGAGCAGCACTTACAGTATCTTTAAGCCAAGCTAAGGTAGATATTAAACTAAGCATGTGGATAATGAATAATTTCTTCTTGAGTGCTACTAGATAACATAACACCTCTCAAAGTCATGACTAATAAAGTGTCTGAAATCTGTACAGCCTTCCTTGGAAGTCTTATACCTAAACTTCAAAATATTCTGCCTGTAAGGTATAAGAACCTAGTATTATTTCTTAATCCATGCATAAGCCTCCCATATTTGGACAGTTAAATTCAAACATATATTCTTCAACTTACTTGTTTACCTTTAGCCTCATTTGATGACCCACCTTCTTTTTACTATGAAAGAATAAAAAACAGGCTAAAAGAGCAAAATTCAGCAGTAAGACTATTTTTTTTTAATCTAGTGAAGATGTGCACTTTATTTTCATTTAGAATTACATTTTGAATTGTAAATATAACAAAATACAACAATTTTAAAACATCTGAGTAACCTATTCAGAAAAAAAAATCTTCACGTGACTTCACAAACTGAATTCTCCATGAATGCTGTGCGTGCAAACGATTCTATTATATGCAATGAAAATTGTTTCAAAATGTTTGGTAAAGATATGATATATGAAAGAAATTCATAGGAGGATTTCATAGCTAAGAAAGTCTGATTCAAATTTAATATATTCAGGGTTTTTTTTAATGAGCAATTACAGCAGAATTAAAATGCCATTAAGACTGTTGTAAACACATCCCAAGGAAGGATTTTTTTCATGTTTTATTTCAGATGTTCATCATTCATGGACAACAAATATTTGTCTTCTGGAAACAGTGGACAAGGAGTATATTAATGCTACCCTATTTCTTCTTCACAATATTGCTGGAAATGGGAAGGTGTGTGCATTTGCGAAAGGATGTGAAATCAATGTAAAGCTAAGTTCAAAAAGAAAAAAAATATTTGGAAAAGACAAACAGATAAATGACATTTAAAATGCCATATAGAATTGGTCGGATCTGACTGTTCTGTAGAATGTAAAGTATATCCAATACTAGATTTTATAGATTTTTCTTTTGTTAGATATTATGTAAGGTAGCATGGTTACGGAAAATACATCCAGTAAATGTTATGGTTGCTTTCCACAATTTCACAGCCTTATGACCCACATTTTTTTTCCCTCTACTTCAACAAATATAACTTGAGATATTCTAGAAAAATATCTGATTACTGAAACTGTGGGTGTGAAATAGTTAAAAGCAGTCAAACAACATCTTTTTAAGGATGAACATGTAGACAGTTTGTATTAAAGGCCTGAGTTTGGCTCATTTTCTCTATAATGTTAATGTAAATACTGCTTTTTGCTTTTTTTCCTTCTATTGTTTCCTATGACTACAGAGAGAATGGTCTTGCATTCTGCAAGTACCAGGGGTATTGAATCTGTTATAATTATCTCATGACAGTGTTTTCTCTCTTTTTTTTTTTAAAAACCACTATTGTTACCATAGGATATATTTTAAATAAAGCCTTGTTCTGTGGTTTTTGATATTGTTAGTTTGCTCTGAGTCATAATTATGCCCACTCTGACAGTGGCCCAAGCAGAACTCAGTTAAAACTACGATGATTGAAATCTCAGCAAAAGCAAAGGCTTGTTGCGTATATGGAGAACTGCTCAGTTCCAGTGATCTTTCCTATGGATACAACAGGAGAAAGTAGGTAAGAGTTTCATTCATTCACTCTATACATGTATGTTCTGAAATAGTACACCTAACTGCAGTTTGAGGAGAAAGTATCTCTGAGATATCTTCTTTCACACTGCCAGCAGCAATACATGACCATATGAGTTTTTTACTTTTATTTCACCAATAGTTCCTTCAAACACTGTATTTGCAGTCTTTGGGCTTTAAGCAAAAAGTAGAGCTTACTGTCACTTATCTACCAAGACAAGCCTTCCCTCCTCAATGAAATTATGTGGTTATTACTGTTCCTTTTGCACTGATACATGCTGTTTTCAGCCATGGTCTGCCTTGGATAATAGTGCTAACCACTACCACTACAAATGATTCCTTATTACAGAAAGCAAGTAATTCCTTACATGGAAGACAAAGCAGCTGATTATTACCTTTTATCTACATAACAGTTATTAAATGCAAGTCTTAGACATAGAAGCTTGTGTGAAATCAGTTTAATTTTATGAAATAAACAGCAGCCTCGTGCAACCTAGAAAGTATTTGTAAACTGTATTTTTTGTTTTCCCTTGCGAGGAGAACTTCTCTGCTTGATGTGTTGCATAGTAGAGTGATGCATAGCATCTAGAATATGGAGACTAAAATTACTGCAGAATTACATTGTGATTGTGAAATGAAGGACAATGAAAAAAAAAAACAAAAACCAAGCACCTTCTTTCTAATTTTTCAAGCATTAGTTTGTCTGGTTTGAATTTTACGCATTAAATGGCTAGATTTGTAAGTGTGTTCTTGGGGAGAGGAGTGCACACATTTGTGAGTTTCCAATTTGTTTAGCAATATTAAGATCTGCATCTCTATGCAGATGCAAAACATACAGTTTTGTTCAGACTGAAAAACCCAAGACCCTGCTAATTCATTTTTATGGATGGAAGACTTGTACCAAATGAGGAATTGGTGAACGAAATCACTCTGTTGCAGTAATTTTTTCTGAGAAAAGCTCGTGTTAAAACTCAACAAAGATTTCAAGATTTAGCTGTGAATTGGCAAGTGTATTTATGTATGTGTGTATATATATATTTATTAAAGGTCAAAAAATAAAGGATTTCTCTAGTAGTTTTTAAACACTTACTTGCTTGAATATTTGCACAGAAACAGATTCAATGACCACTAGTTATTTTTTAACTTAATTATAGCTATTGATGACTTAAGAAAATGTATTATATTAGTATTTTGATATATTTTTGTAAAATTTCGTAAGACTGGGAAAGTGAATAATGGTTTTATGCTCATTTGTACAATGACCACAACAGTAAATTATCTAAGCTGCAAAGTAATATCTATAAAACATAATTCCAGAACACTTTAGCTTTCACAGTATCCTCAAATCTAGTTAGTTTTCTATATGTTATGAATGCAAGACCATAACTATTTTGTGGACGTTTGTAACCAGGCAGTCCCTGAGAACTGCTTGATCTGTTTAATTTTTCTGAAAATTTATTACACGATAGTTACATGGAGTTGAAGTCAGAATCTGTCAATGGTTAGCCACCCTTGGGCATAAAATACATAAAGCTTTACAAGCAGGTCAATGCTGCAGCTACTCAAGAGACAAAATGTCATCAGGATGCAACATGTTTTTATCCTGCCATCTTGAAAAACTGTCCTGATTAGAAAGACAGGTTTAAGGCTCTCTGAGTCCTGGACTGCTGTTTGTGGTCTTACAAGCCCTCTTAGCCATACAGTTCCTACAGAATAGGCCAGACATTCATCAAGCAGAGATCTGTCTGCAACTTTTATGGCAGGATCATGTAAACTAATATGAAGAAGGCTGAGTTATTTAATGACTTATTTGTCGCAGTCTTCAGCAGCAGTCTCCAGCCACTCCACCCAAGTCCCAGTAGACAAATGAAGTTGCCAAGTCACTAGCTACCATATTTGAAAGATCATGGCAGTCTGGTGAATTTTCTCCTGACCAGAAAAGAGGAAACATCATCCCCACCTTTAAAAAGGGAAAAAGAAAGACCCTGGAAACTATAGGCCAGTCCGCCTCACCTCTGTGCCTGGCAAGATCATGGAGCAGATCCTCCTAAATGCCCTGGTGAGGCCTGTGGAAAATTAAGAGGTGATTGGTAACCAACACTGCTTCATCAGAGGCAAATCACATCTAACATATTTGATGGCCTTTTATGATGGCTTTACAGCACAAGTGGACAAGGGAAGAGCAACTGACACCATCTACCTGGACAAAGCATTTGACACTGTCCCACAAGACATCCTGGTCACCAAACTGAAAAATCATGGACTTGGTGAATTGACCACTCACTGGATAATGAATTGGCTAGATGGTCACACTCAGAGAGTTGCAGTCAATGGCTCAAAATCCAAATAGAAAACAGTGACAGTGGCATCCCTCACAGGTCAGTATTGGGACCAGTGCTATTTAACACATCTTTGTCAGTGATATGGACAGTGGCATTAAATGCACCCTCAGCAAGTTTGCCAATGACACCAAGCTGTGTGATGTGGTGGACACACTGGAGGGAAGGGGTGCCATCCAGAGGGACTGGGACAAGCTTGACAGGTGGGGCAGTGCCAACTTCAGGCCAAGTGCAAGGTCCTGCACCTGGGTCAAGGTAATCCCAGGCACAAATACAGGCTTTGTGCTGAACAGATTGAGAACAGCCTTGAGGAGAATGACTTGGGGATGTTGGTCAAAAAAGAACTCAACATGAGCAGACAATGTTTGCTTGGGGCCCAGAAAGCCAACAGCATCCTGGGCTGCGTCAAAAGAATTGTGACCGGTAAGTGGAGAAAGATGATATCCTCATCTATTCTGCTCTCGTGAGGCCACATCTGGAGTACTGCATTCAGTTCTGGAGCATCCAACACGGGAAAGATATTGAAGTGTTGGAAGGTGTCCAGAGGAGGGCTGGAGCACCTCTCCTATTAGGACAGGGTGAGAGATTTGGGGCTGTTCAGCCCGGAGAAGAGGAGACTCCAGAGTGAACTCATAGCGGCCTTCCAGTATCTGAATGGGGCCAACAGGAAAGCTGGGGAGGTGCTATTTACAAGGGCTTGTAGTGGTAGGACCAGTGGTAATGTTTTCAAGCTGGAAGAGGATAGCTTTAGACTGGAAGTCAGGAGGAAGTTCTTCACAATGAGGGTGGTGAGACACTGGAACAGATTGCCCAGTAGGGTTGTGGATGTCCCCTCCCTGGAAGTGTTCAAGGCCACATTGGATGGGGCCTTGAGCACCCTGGTCTGATGGGTGTCCCTGCTTATGGCAGGGGGGTTGGAACTAGATGACCTTTAAGGTCCCTTCCAATCTGAATGATTTTATGAATCTATGAATCTATGAAAGTCTTCCACATCTACTTAGCATTAAGGAGGTAACTAATCTAACTGTGATATATTGCATCAAGCTACGCCTTCATCAAGTCACTGATTCAAAGATTTAATAAAACCTAACATTTTCCTAATATTAGGAAATACTAGATATTTATAGCCTTCTGAAAGACTTCTTTCATCAGTCTGTAAGTCTCAAAGACCCTTGGAGCTCAGTTATGGTCACTACTTCATTACAGTTAATCTCATCCTGAGCATGGAATAAATAACACAGCATTTGTTTAAGGGAACTGGTAATACAATATTAATAACAGCAAATTCCCACCACAACTTCAGTACTCAGGTAAAGAGACAGATGCAATCTGAATGTAAGAAGTTGTTTAAGGATGAACAAGAAACAAATTTAAGAACTAAAGCTATGATAGAGAAGAGTTCTTTAATACAAATACCACTGTCAAATGTTTGCTTTTCTAAATCAATATTTAGACACTTGAACACATTTTTGACTGTCTGTTTTTCAAGAATATCGAGTTCCCAGCATTTTCCAAGGTAAAATATAGGCCATTTTATTGAGATTTTTTTGCTCACCCAAGGTAAAACTTGGCCCCACAATTATGCAAAACATTTGCAGTGATTAAGAGATATGGTCTTAGGAAAAGAGAAGACAGAAAGAAATTAACTCATGCTCCTCCTGTTCACTGAAGTGAATATCATTAGCAGCAGCATACACAGGAGACTGTGTCATTGCTGAAGTCTGCTCTTTCTCAGGCACACTTCAGATCCTTAACATTTATTTAAAGAAACATGTCATTGATTAGTGGAGCATTGCCCTTTCATGGGCTAATCAATGATCACATATTAATAAAAGCAGGCCATATCCAGATTAAAAAATAATCAGAATGAGTATTCAAGATGTGCAAAGGGGGTCTGATGCTTTAAAAGGCAAACTTGATCAGCAGGAGAACTGCCTAACATGTCAGCATTTTCCCACACAAATTACAGACCTAGGAGATGGAATTGCTTTGTGTTTCGGGCTGGTCCTCCTAAACTCTGTGAATTCATGTCAGAAAACAGAAGATGAATTTTGGTGCACAAATTTGTCTCAGGAGCACTGCTGGGCATTATCTGCTGTAGTAGTGCAGGATACTGCTGAGGAGCAGAGGGGCTGTACATTCCTTAGCTGCAGGCATATTTTAATCTTTTGGCTGCAGTCTCTCACCTCTTTTGCCACCCTCCTGGATTTCTGAGTGAGTGATACAGGACTGGCAATTAGGTACTAGCTAGAAGCTCGTGGAAGTTCATCTGTCCATTTTCTTGTCAGACATGTTCTGGCACGTAAGACGAAATGTGTAACTGTGTGGCTGTCAGGTGAGGCTCAAACTTTCCAGGCAAAGTGCCCAAGCAAAGCTATTGTTAGACATGCTTTCATGTGAATAAAAAAAAGCTAGCCTGAGAAGGGTTAGAAGCAGTGACTCAGACAAGCTGCCCTATGAGGGAAGATGAATTACTGTGTGCCTGGCATAGCAAAGCATGCAAACCCTTTCATACTTTAAAGAAAAGGAAGGATGCTATGCTTCCTTCCATCCAGAGATGCTGAAGAGGACTGGTACTATTATCAACTCAATGAACAATCAACCAGTTTTCTTTTAAGATAAATTTCTGCAGTCTGTGATATCATTGGTCTTTGTTCACTACTTGGTCCATAAAAAATGTATTTTAAAAATACCTAAACAACAACCAAAATGACAGAGTAAAACTCAGCTGCTTATTTGTTGGATTTGCTAAATGAAAAGAAAGTATTTTCCAAATAATACATGTATGCTTGTTGTTGTTCTAGGCTGGCTTTGCTAGTTGCTGTGACTCTATTTATAATAATACTTTCCTCAGCAATATTAGTCTCCTGTCTGTTTCAATGTTTATCGTTTTCTTTGATTTTTCTTAGCTTCAGTTTGAAAATTGTTTGTAGGTTCTTAATTGCAAATCCGACCAGAGGGAGAGATCAGAGGAACACAGGATTTGCCAAATGTGATTAATTCACTGCCTCAGGGAATGGCCAATACTTGATTTGTTAAAGGAAGGCCAAAAAGCCCCAAAACACATTCAGTCAGTCATGTAGGAGATCCCAACAGACTGATGCCTGGAAGCCTAGCTCTAAGAACATGACCTTACTTGGGTATTATACTACAAATGTTATCACACCCCTGCACTCCCCTGTCATCTTTTCTCACCAGTCAAAGCTATTCTTTTCCATGTGTATGAGAGGGAAGTGTGAAGCTCAGACTTCATCCTACCTTAGGACCTGATCCAAGTGTCAGAGCAGAACAGTAGAATTTCTCTTGCAGCAAATGAAGATGGATGGGCTCTGCCTTCATTACTGAGCTGAGCAGAACTCCACTGAGGCATGGAGATCAGTTTGCTGGTGTGACTGTGCCCTTAATCAAGGTGAGATTGCACTCTTCCCTTCAGCTTCTCATTTAAATCATTATTTATATTCACACTATTGTATACACAATTACACAGCCCACGATGCACTATATTTCATACCAACCCCTCAAATCTCTTTGCTGCCCATTGCCAAACACATCTATCATTGCTAGTGTTACAGACCAATGTCCTGCTGATGTATTAAACGGCTCCCTGTTCTGTGACATGACTCAGTTCCTGACATTATATTTCCATCTGTTAAATGGAGTTAATAATAATTGTATCAGCTTCTTGTTACACAGTTTAATTGTTTTAATGCATTGTTTCTGAGTGAAAAATACATTATAATCTTTATTGGTTTGGATGTTGTTTTCTTCAGTGACATCTCCATAACTGGCTTGGTCATCTTCGTTTGAAATTCAAAGAGCTAGAGTGCAAATCCTGAAAATCCTGTTTCCTAATTTGTGCACTGTTTATGTCATGTGTAATAACTTCTGTGGACTGGTGAAAGAAATTAAGACAGCAATAAATACGTCAAACAAAGTTCAAATACATTTAGAAATAATCACTCATAATTTAGAGTTCATCATCCCAAAGTGTTATTTCATTTCATACATTAGTCATTATAAAGAATGTACCTCTTCTTGCAGCTGAAACCATGAAGAAGGGACTACAGTTTATGGCTGTTATATACTTGATGAGGTATTAAAATTTTGCAGCACCCAAGAAGATGAATGGGGATGGGGGGGGGACACAGAAATGAACATATGAATTTGTTTTTCCCATGGGCTTTTGAAGTCTCTATTCTAAGTGGGTATGAGTCTTAGGCTTTAATAATTTTTCTCTTGCCTCTCCTCTCTTCTTACCTTTTTCTCTTTTCCTCTTTTCATTCTCCTTTCTCCTCCTCTCGTCTCCTTTGTGGGAGACACAGTCAATAGTTTTTTAAACTTCAGGGCACAGAGACCTCTGCATAAGATGCTTCTAAGGAAAAAGATCCATTATGTATCTTTCCATGGGTATCTTTTACTTATAGATAGACCGTGGATGTGTTTTAGTTGTCACAGGTTTTAAATATTGCATTCAAACAGAACAAAACAAACTCTTCTGACCCAGCAGGAAATATGTATTTCAGCTAATCACTGTTTATCATTGTCATTCAGGTTCTTCCATTAATGTGTAACTGCCACGTACACTGCTTCTGTCACATATACTTTGGAAAATATTGTCAGGAAATATGATTATGTTTCTTTTACTTTCAGATTCTCAGGATTATATTTTCCACATATTTTGTGACTTTAGAGTTGAAATAACACATTTGCAATTAATTGGAACTTTCTCTTTGATTATTCTTCCCCATTAACTCTCTACCAGTGTGTCTTTTTTGTTTTTAGAAAGATTTTTAGAAAGATCCTTATTTTTAAACCATATGCAGAATCTTACAAGCATGTTATAACACTTGTGTATTCTGCAGGGTCACCTTCCAGACACCCTTGAGAGAGTCTCTTATTAAAGCTTTTGAGCAAGTCCCCACATGAGCAATCTGGTGAACTTCTCAAGCTTACTTCAAAGAGTAGTTATGACCTTGAGAAAGACTTAGTTTAGTTTTGCCTTTTCAGACAAGTTCAGATTTTCCAACATAATAAAGTACAGGTGGACCTGTGGAAAACTACCATCTCACATCATTATCAGGTGCTGAAAAGTCATCTGGTTCTTCCTTCATAAAACCTCACCACTTATTTTAACACTACACATTGATGGTCTTGGGTAAGTCCAGAGATTCCACTTCTACCAGTAACATAAGTGGAGGGTTTTCACTGCAGGGATCTTAGGAAATATTTTCCAAGGATTATGTACTTGACTGTTACATCTCTGGTTTAATCTGTAATTTATTTAGTTTGTCCTCAGATTAGGTAAGAAGCACGTTTTCTTTCAGAAGCTGGTTCAATATTTTCCTGTAGTTTACTGAAGCTTAACTGCTGACACCATTAAAAAATGTAATCATTTTGCCCCTGTCAATAACAGCAATTTTACTTATATGATCTTCCTAAATCCTGTCTCTAAACTTGAAGTAAATCCAGGAAAATGTTCTGCAATACTGGGAAAACAAACCTTGTCATTCTTACCTGTGGTTTTCCATGGGCTTTCTCTGCTTATCTGAATCTATTTTTAAATCACTTATGCTGTCTTTTCCTTATCCCATGCAAGCCAATTCAACCACCTGATCATTTTCTTGTTGAAAATCAGTTATTTTTCAAACCAGGCAATGAATCTTTGCTAGTGGGGACATTTCTACTTAAGTGTACTAAGCTAAGAAAACTTGGTGAAATATAGACTAGGCTTAACACAACTAGTTTCAGACAGCATCACGAATGTCTCTCAACATTCTGGAAATAGTTTTGGTTCTCACATGTCATCATTTTTAATTCATCGGCATAGATACTCCTGTAGACTGATTTGCTCATCTGTCAGTTTTCAACTTTTGCTTATGTCACCATATCTTTTCAGGCTTCTGGCTTCTTCCTCTTCCCTCTTACTGCCCTTCATATATCTGTATCTCAGTTACTACTAAGAAATGTTGTAGATCTTGCCTGCTTCCTATTTAGTAGAAAAGACCAGAAAGATTCACGTTTCTGCTGCCCAGATGAGTTCTAAACTTCATATGTGGCAAATTCCATCAGTTACTGGAAATAAATGTTATGAAGCTTTAACTTAAAAAAGTAATGAAACAACACCACCAAATTCAAGCAAGTATTTGAACAAACTGCTTTGGATTTTTTTTGTGCTCAGTCAAACCAGTTGTGTTCAAACTTCGAAGACCAAGGTATCAGCTATTGCTGGTATGTATAAACAGAAGTCAGGTTTCTCCTAAAAGTTTGCTTCAAGTAGGGAGAAGATGGAAGATTATTAGAGAGAATAAAGATATGTAGAAATGTCATGGTTTTCTTATGAAAAGACCACGGACGCTTGAGTTCAAAACTCTCATTTTATACAGTGTAAAGGTTTATATTTAGTCTGAAAAGCTATGAAATGCTGCAAATCTCATCTGGTTATGTTACAGATACCACAAGAACAGAGGAAATCAGCCTTCACAGAGCACTATGAATCTCTTTCAGACGTATCTTGTAAGATGACTGACATAGAAGTGTCCCTTATTCATCAGGAATATTATCTAAAAAAACAACATTATTTTTTAGGAAGTTGTTGATTCAACTCCAGAAATTTAGACATAGGTAAGCACTCACTGAGCTCAGTAAAAATGTAATAAGTGAGGGCCTCTACTAATACTTTCTATTATTTAAGGAATATTACTTCATTGTAACTCACTCTGACTGAATGTATGTATATATAGTTGCAAGGTAAAAATAAGTATCATCCCTGGTTAGTGCAATTTTATGTTCTCTATATTGCAAATTAATGAAATCTTTGAAAATGTTATTTGGCAAAAGATTACTAATTTTTAACATAAGCAGGTTATCCTAATAATCTTATATGTGTGTATATATATATATATGAAGTTACAGTCATCCTCAGCATGATTAAGGATAAACTTTCTCGGTAAGCTCTAACGAAACTGATGTAACCAGAAAAATAAGCAATGCTTAAAATGCCTCAAATTCCTCAAAGAGGCATTTATGAGGCAATTATTTTAAGTAATTGGTAGCTAATTAGATATTGATTATTACAAGATTCTCTTTCATTTAAAAGGTAAAGCCATAAGATAAGCCTTGTAACTTTATTATTTAAAATTACAGTGGAAATAATTCTGCAAGTACACTTTATTGTTATTAAATAAGATTTGTCTTACTATTCAGCTCTAACTACTATTAAATATTAAACAAGTTACATACTACTCTTAAGCATTGGAGAGACTGCTGTAAATATCTAATATAGCTAGGAATGATAATCATACTAAACATCCAGGACATTTAAGTTTAACGATGGGGGATGTTTATTACTAACTAATTAATTGCATCATATTAATACAAGTAATATTTTAATTTCACAGTAATGACAATAGATTCATCTTCAATATTTCCACTAGATCTTGAAATCAGAAGTATTTTTTTCTCAACATTCAATCAATATTAAATCATACACACACATAGAAATATTTACTCTGTAGTGTTGTGACAAGCCTTGTGAGGAATGTCTGAGGTATCTGAAGCAATTCAGTTTGAAGGAAAGGCGGCTGAGGGGAAACATAATTGCTGTCTACAGCTACCTAGGTTTTAGAGAGGTGAATATTGATCTCTTCTCACGAGTAACAGGTGATAGGACAGGAATCATAGAATCACAGAATCATTAGGGATCGGAAGAGACCTTGAAAGATCATCTAATCCAATCCCCCTGCCACAGCAGGATCACCTAGACCAAGTTGCAAAGGAACAAATCCAGGCTGGTATTGAACATCTCCAGAGAAGTCTCCACAGTACCCCTGGGCAGCCTGTTCCAATGCTCCGTTACCCTCTCTGGGAAGAAGTGCCTTCTGAAATTTATATGGAACCTCCTATGTTCCAAGCTTGCACCAATTGTCCTTTGCACTATCACTAGATGACCTTGACAAGAGCCTGGCTCCATCAACCTGATACACACCGCTCACATATTTATAGGCATTACTGAGGTCACCCCTCAACCTCCTCTTCTCCAAACTCAAAAGATCTAGCTCCCTCAAGCTTCCCTCAAAAGGAAGATGTTCCTCTTCCTTCATCATCTTTGTTATTCTATGCTGAAGACCCTCCAGCAGCTCTGTGTCCTTCTGGAACTGACGGGCTCACAACTAGACACAATACTCCAGATACAGTTTCACTAGTGCATAGTAGAGGGGTAGAAGAATGTCTCTCAGTGTGCTAACCACTCTCCTTCTGATGCACCCCAGAATGCTGTTGGCCCTCTTGGCCACAAGAACATATTGCTGGCTCATAGTCATCCTGCTGTCCGCTAGGATCCCCAGGTCCCTTTCTCCTACACTGCTGTCCACCTGGTCAGTCACCAACCTATACTGGTCCCTGGGGTTGTTCTTGCCCAGATGCAAGACTTTATATTTACCCTTCTTCTACCTTATTCTGTTTCTCTCTGCCCTGCTCTCTAGCCACCCAGCTTTGTGCCATCAGCAAACTTGCTGACAGTGCACCCTAATCCCTCATCCAAGTCATTAACGAATAGACTGAAGAGGACTGGTCCGAGTACTGATCCTTGGGGGACCTCTCTAGATACAGGCCTCCAACTAGACTCTGTCCCATTGACCAACACTCTCTGGATTCTATCTTGCAGTCAATTCACAATCCACCTCACTCCCCAATCATCCAGTCCACACTGCCTCAGTTTGGCCACAAGGATGCTGTGGGACACTGTGTCAAATGCCTTACTGAAGTCAAGATAGACCACATCCACTGCTCTGCCATCATCTATCCACTTGGTTATGCCCTTATAAAAGGCTATCATGTTGGTCAAACATGACTTCCCCTTGGTGAAGAAATGTTTTCAAGCTGTACTAGGAGAAGATCAGACTAGATTTTATGAAAGATTTACAGATTGAAAGGCCATTGGAACAGGCTGCCCAAGGAGTCTGTTGATTTGCCATCACTGAATGTATTGGTACAGGGATTAGGGACATGATATAGTTGTGTGTTCAGTTAATGGTTTAACTCAGTGATCTTGAAAATCATTTCTAAAGTAAATAATTCTATGATTCTATGGCTTATTTCTAGAGTCAATGTATGAACTAATATGTGTTCTGTGATTTTTTCACCTGCCAAGCACAATAAATAATTTTTAAGCTATAAATTAAACTTCTGGATATTTTTGACAGCTTTTGTTTTGGTAGAGAGTTTATGAGGTACATGCAATGAAGAATGATGAAAAACATCTAATTTCTTTAATGTTCCCCAAACCAATGTTCCACATCTTTGGGTCAAGTTATATACCTATACCACTTTTTTCATGGTCTGGATCCATTTGCCATCAATAAATTCCAGAGGTAATTTAACTACATTTTTTCACTGGTAACATAAAAATCGAAGCATAGAGAAATACAGAATCTGGAAGTATTGATAATTTTATCAAGGAAAATAGAAAAATAATTTGTAACTAGAGACTCTGGATTAATTGTATTACCCTTCTTCTCTTTAAAACACAAACACTAAAGGAACAAGAGGAAGACTTATCACTAAATGCAGTTTGTCTAAGCAAGAAACATCATGAAAGAGCACAGTTGTATTCGCTTATAAATCACATGACAGCATAGTTTATCGGTTTGTTATGAAATCTGAAGATAGTCTTACATGTCAACAGCCGTGTATATTACCAAGGACATGGGAAGCACAGAGAAGCCATTGAGTATGGCACATAGAGAGAGAGGCAAATGTTTACTATAGAATCTGTCAAAACCCCAAGCTGAATATTTCTCAAAAATATCAGTGTTTTTGATGTTTCAGGTATAGAAATGGCCAATATTAGATTCAATGAAATATTGCAATATCTGTTTCAGAATCAGAGAAGGCCAAACAAAATAATGTTAGAAAGCTGTAATAGAAAGGACAATTTTCAGCATCTGGAAGAATCCAAGGGAAGAAAGAAAAGATTAGAATTTTCTTTAGCCAGAATTACTTTAGCCTAATTGTTGCTGCGAGACAAAGAAAAACTTTCCTCATTTTGCAAGATCAGTGTTTCTCAATAACCTACCAGTAGTAGTTAACTGTAGGCAGGTAGGTGTGAGGAACCATCTGTTTTTTTCCCAACATTGGTTTTGCAATAAAGCTCTGCAGCATTCAGGTGCTGCCAAAGGAGGTTCTGTCACTGGAGTGCCACTGAGGCAGGGCAGGGTCTTCTAGAAGGTCACACAGCACATGTGCCACCTCAGATGCAAGCACAGTCTTCACAGAAGGACCTGGGGACTGCCCAGCAGGACAGCGACTGTTCAGCAAGGAGTGTACAGTGCAAACCATACAATAGAGGATGGGCGGTGGAGAGGCTGCAGATGACTGAGAAGCAGCAACCTCCACCCCAAGAAAAGGCATCAGTGTTGGAGAGCAGCAGCACCACTGAAAGCCCCAGGCAAGCAGGACAGGCCACAGGAATGGAAGCACACCTCCTCTGCAGCAGCACTGGGTAACCTCACTCCCTGAGGTCTTTACTCATTTCTCCTCCCTTCCTCTCCCTGCTTTCCTCTTTCCCCTTTCCCCCTCCCTTCACCCTCAGTCCATCGTGGTCTCATTATTTTGGTTTAAATAAATCAGTCAGTGCTTGATTTCATTTGAGTCTTTATTTTGTTCCTCCAATATCAACAGAGCCCCACGTGGTCACAGCTTGTTTTGTCGGGTTGTCACTGCTAAATCCCAGCAGGACAAGCTGACAGTCACAGTAGGCTGTATGATATGAGGTATGAAGAAAATAGAGTGAA
Source organism: Upupa epops (assembly GCA_013397515.1). Taxonomy (NCBI): domain Eukaryota; kingdom Metazoa; phylum Chordata; class Aves; order Bucerotiformes; family Upupidae; genus Upupa; species Upupa epops. The sequence goes on from VZRI01010256.1 coordinate 45,807, forward strand.
GTTCCTCTCCTCAAAGAGTAAGGAGAAATATCAAGGAAAAGCTCTACAGACCTCCAGATAAGAACCAAAGCAGAACCATCTTTGCATCTTATTGGAGCAAGGATCCTGGTTTTGGGTATACCTGCATTCAAGTGAACATACAGCATACAAAGCATATTTCTCTGGGGTGGCTCAGGAGGACTAATAGGTTTTGTTTGCTTTCACAAAAGGAACATGACTAAAGATAATAGACAAGCCTTCTTCATGGCCTACCCCCTTTAGGAGTAGTCCCTGATTTCCACCCATATCACAGCCATGCAACATAACCTGCAGAGTTTGATATATACCCCCAGGAACAGAAACAGGGGCATCCATGTAGTCATACTCATGGCAACCATCTCCTAGTCCAGCAAAACACAGCCCAGCTGTTGAAAGGACAGATGGATTTTCTTTTAGCATTGCTGTGGCTGCTGCTATTACTCCTGCCATGGCTCATGAAAGCTGAAAGCCTAGTAAACAAATGTGGCTGTAGGTTTTTTTACATAACTGCTTTCACATCCTGAGGCCGGCTAGCAGCCTGCAGGGCACTGCTGTCATCTCACCAGTGTCTAAGTGTAGGAAAACAGTCTACATTAGAGAAGCGGAGCTGTCCTTGTCCAGTCAAGCCTATGAACAAACAGATGCTGGCAGACATCCATGTGTTATTTGTGTAAGAGTATGTCAAAGAGTATGTCAGATCTCATAGTTCTAATGGAGCAAGCAGCACATACACATACATAGGGCCGTCTCATATATATGTGTGTGTGTGTGTATACATATGCATACATATATATATATAAGAAGCATATATATATGTATATATAAGGAGCAGAAAATCTTGAAAGGTGTGATCAGCCAATGGGTTTGTGATGAAGGGCTTATACCATAGTTTGTTGAACTGCAAATCACCTTTCAAGTATGGACTTTTCATGCTGGCAAACTTTCCAAAACACAGTAATATCTGCAACTATTTTTTTTTATTAATATGCTGTAAGCTACAAAGTATGCTTTCCTCTGACATAGTATCAAATACTGAGGAAGCACTTGATCTTGCCTAACCACATCTCCAAGTAAGTAAATATTTGAAAATGATCAAAAGCTCTAATTCACCTCTCAGGTAGAGTGTTGTGAAAATTAATAATTGAGCAAAAATGAGTTTTAGAAGATTTTCTAATATCATCAGAATTGTTCTGAAAAGCTTATATCAGAAGAGAAGGAAAAGGCTTTTGTCACCACTTTATATATCATAGGTCCATACAATGCTTTGGGTTGGAAGGCACATGTAAAGGTTATTTAATCCAACACTTGCAGTGAGAAGGGATGTCTTTAGGTTACTTTCCTGAGAGCCCAGTCCAACCTGTCTTTGAATGTTTCCATGTCTGAGGTCTTGTGGTGCATCCTTGTTTGGATGCCTCACCATTATGTAGTGGGTCCATCTTGTTCCCCATCCTTCCCACCTGAGAATCATTAATGTTATGAGTTAGAAACCCCAACCATATTTTAACCAAGAATGTTAGCTAAAGTGGAAGACACAAAGGGAGGGTTTAGAAAATCACTTAGGAATCTGCAGGCAATGAAACAACATACTCAGTTTGAGAAGGAAAGGCAAGAAGATATTTGAATTCATTCCCTGCCACACACATACGGACATACAGAATTTTGTCACGATGCTCCTATAGCAAACTGAGATAAAATATCCAGAATGTCCCTTGTAGACAGTGGTTGTCCTGCTTCCAAAACCTCAATGTCCATAAGAGTCAGTCCTGGTCTTCATATCTTTAAAGTTTGGAATCCTAACAGTCTCTCTGAATGAACAAGAACAAATTAGTAGTCCATGACAGTTCCTCCTTCCATAAGTTTTCTTCAAAAGCCACAAACTTTTCTCTCAATGACAAGCAATCATCTCTGAACAAACACCAAGATGAAAGAGAAGGGGAGGAGAAGGGAAAGGGGAAGGGGTAGGAGGAGAGAAAGAAGACAAAGAGGAAGAGGAAGAAGCATAGGAAGAAGAAGAAAAAGGAAGAAGAATGTGAAAGTCACTGATGGAGAGGAGGGAAAAGAGAATTAATCAGCAAAAACTTTTCAAACTTTTCAAACCTTTCAAACCCAAACTCTCAACTTTTCTGCAGAAAACATACTTTTAAATAATTGACCTCCACCACCTGTCTTGGCATCTTGAGCCATTGTTTCACTAACCTCATTTGAAAAAAGTTCTTTATATACAGTCTAATCTACCCAACTGTTAGTTTAAAACTGTTACCTCTTGTTCTGTCACAACAGACCATGCTAAAACACCCATCCCCATCTTTCTTATAGGCCCCCTTTAAATTCTGAAAGGCCCTGAATAGGACTTTGTTCAGCTCAGGATGCAGCTGGCTTTCTGGGCTGAGAGGCTATGTGGTTGAGTCATGTCCAGCCCTTCCTCCACCAATACTGGCAAGTCCTTTGCAGAGCTGCTCTCACTCTCATCATCCCTCAGCCCATCTTGAAACTGAGAATTGCCCTTACCCAGAGGCACCATCTTGCACCTAGCCTTGAACATCACAATGCTCACACAGGCTCATTTCTTCAGCTTATACAAATCTCTCTGACATGCCAATGCACCACTTGGCTTGGTGTCATTGGCAGACTTGCTGAGGGTGCTCATTTTGCTGCTGTCTCCAGTCCAGATAATAGTGTCTTTACCTATATATACACCTACATATATGCCTATGTGTATGTATACCTCTCTATATATCCAGTGCTCATCAAGAAAACCACAAATAATTTTCAAGGCTATGAGAAATGAAGAAGGAGATATAGCACTGCACAAGGAAAACAAGCATCACTTAGTGATACAGATGGAATCTGGATAATTGGGGAAGTTAATAGATGCTGTTTGGTGCCATTCCAGTCAAGATTTTGACATACTTGTCCCAACTGGAATTCTGCGCAATTTGCATCACCAGGCAAAATTACACAGCTCATTGTTCCCATCTCTCACATTGTCCAAGCTCAGAAATTCAAAGGCCTTCTGTTTAAATTCACAACAGCAACCCTGAAACAGAAATGCCAAAAAAGTCAACCAGTTAACTAAACTTAGAATATGCTGACTGCTCAACTGCATCAGTTTTTCAAGATAGTAAATAAACTTCAAAGTTACTAATTCTTGTCTACTTGAAGGTTACTATGATATATGAAACCTTACTAAGACCTGCATTAAGAATACTAATGGATAACATGTACTGTAGAGCAGACATTATATTCACTGCCAACCCTAGTATTTACATGAACAGCACTTTATACTAATCTGCATGACTCTGAATACAGCTCTCTTTTTGGCTGGAGCTCCATTGTTCTACCTTCATTTAGTAAAGGTCATGCCTAAGACCACAACTCAGTAGTTGTATGCATCTCTGGTTGTGTTCATGAAAATTGGCATTTTTTGAGCTCATACATGTTTGTTTTCAACACGTACATTTTGTTTGGCAGTTTACCTCATTTTTTTTTCCAGCTAGAAGTCTGAAAGTAGGGATGAATTCAGCAAGAAGAAATGCTCGTGTTAATGAGAGTGGAGAACATTTTGCACAAACTAATAGTACAAGACTTAATGTGGGAAGGAAGAGAATGTTTTCAGACAGAATCACTAAAACACTGAACCCTATAAAATTTACAGCATGATTTCAAGTTAATTACCTAAAATATCCTAAAATGAACATATCAGAGCTTTGTAGTCTCTACACTGAACAGGCCAACATCTTTAATGACTGAAGTGACAGTGCCAAGAGAGAACTGTAAACCAGCATGGTTTGTGGAATTCCTATAACTTTAAAACATTAAGTTCTGGCAAGAGAAATAACTAACACTTTCACAGAAACACAGAATTATTCAGCCTGGAAAAGACCTCTAAGATCATCAAGTCCAATGTATGACCTAACCACCACAAACGTCTAGACCATGGCACTACGTGCCACTTTGGACTTTTCTTAAACACCTCCAGGAAGGGGGACTCCACCACTTCCCTGGGCAATCCATTTTAATGCTTAACCATCTTTTCTGTGAGGAAGTTCTTCCTAACTTGCAACCTAAACCTCCCCTGGCACAGCTTCAGGCCATGCCCTCTTGTCCTATCACTAGTTGCCTGGAAGAAGAGCCCAGCCCCCACCTGTCTACAGCTTCCCTTCAGGTAGTTACAGAGAGTGATAAGATTCCCCCTGAGTCTTCTCCCAGCTGAACAAATCCAGCTCCCTCAGCCTCTCCTCATCAAGCTTACATTCCAGTCCCTTCACCAGCCTTACTGGTCTCCACTGGACTCACTCCAGTACCTCAATATCTTTCTAGAAGTGAAGGGCCCACGATTATAGTACAGTACTCGAGGTGAAGCCTCAATAATGTTGAGTGCAAGGGTAACTTACGTCCCTTGTCCACTGATCATGCTGATCATTCCTGCTACAAGCCAGGATGTCTTAGGCCTTTCATGCCACTTGAGCATGCTGCTGGTGTTCAGTGAGTTATCAACCAGTACTTGCAGGTCCCTCTCTGCCAGGCTGCTATCCAGTCACTCCTCCCCCAGTCTGTAGCACTGCAGGGGATTATTGTGGCCAAAGTGTAGAACCCTGAACTTTGCCTTGTTAAACCTCATCACATTGGCCTCTGCCCATTGACCCATCCTGTTCAGATCTGCAGCAGCATACTCACCTCCAGCAGATGGACCTTCTCACCATAACTTGGTGTCATCTGAATTTAATAAGGGTAGATTCTACCCCCTCATCCAAGTCATCTTGAATAGAGTCGAGCCCAGTACTGACCTCTGCAGATACCAACGGTCGCTGCACACCACCTGGATGCAGCAGCATTCACAAACACTCTCAGTGCCCTGTTGTACACCCAGTGGAGGGTGTACCCATCCAAGCCATGGGCTGCCAGCTTTTCCAGGAAGATGGTGTGGGAGACAGTGTCAAAGGGTTTGCTTAAGTCTAGGTAGACCACATCCACAGTCTTCCTCTCTTGGTGGCTCACACAGTCATAGAATGAGATCAGTTTGGTTAGGCAGGGCCTTCATTTCCTAAACCCACATTGGCTGGGCCTGATCCCCTGGTTGCCTAAGTACCTGTCAATTGATTGTACTCAAAATGATCTGCTCTACAACCTTGCCAGGCACTGAGGTGAGGCTAATAGGTCTGTAGTCCCCCAGATCCTCCTTAAGCCTTTTTTGCAGTTGGGTGCCACATTGGCCACCCTCCACTAAACTGTAAACTCCCCAGTTATCCAGCATTGGTGATAAATCATGAAGACCAACTTAGCTGGCTCTTGTGCCAATTACTTAATCACCGTGGTATGAATCCTATCTGGACCCATAGACTTGTTAGGATCTAAGTGGCACAGCAGGTGACAAACTACTTCCTCTCCATCCCTGTCTACTGACTGAGGAGCCTAGTTATCTGGAGGGTGACCAAGCTTTTTGCTGAAGGCTGAGGCCTCAGAAGAAAGTGTTAAGTACCTCAAACCTGTCTTCAATTACTATGTTCCCCACTTCATCCAATAAGGAATCGATATTTTCCCTGGTCCTCCTTTTATTATTAATGTATTCATAAAGGCACTTTTTATTATTCTGTACAGATTTGGTCAGATTAAGTTGTAATGGAGCTTTTGCATCTCTAATTCTCTTTCTATATGAACCTTACAACATCCCAAAATGCTTCCCAATTGATGTGCTGCTCTGTCCAAAGTTGATACATTTCTTTTTTTCCTGAGTTCTTGCTGAAGTTCCCTGCTCAACCAGGCTGTAATCCTCCCTTCCAGCCTATTGTTTGGCACATGGTGACAGCCTGCCCCTGTGCCTCAAGACTTACCTCCTGAAGTGTGTCCAGCCTTCCTGGACTCCTACATCTTCAGGACTGCCTCCCAAGGGACTTTGTCAATCAGTCTCCTGAACAGGACAAAGTTGACCCTCCAGAAGTCTACGGTAGCAGTTTTACTGACTCTTCTTGTTTCTCCAAGGATTGAAGACCCTAGACAACCTTCAACCTTTTCTTCACCCACAAGATGTTCTTTGTTCACAAGAAGGAGGTCCATGAGAGCACTTTCCCTAGTAGACTCCCTCACCAGTTGTGTTGGGAAGTTGTCTTCCTTACACTTCAGAAACCTCTGGGTCTGTTCTCTCTCAGCTGTACCATATTTCCAGCAGACATCTGGAGGACTGAACCCGCCGCCCTGAGCACAAGGGGCAGTGATGGGGAAACCTCTCTCAGCTGCTTATACAAAATTTCACCTGTATCTTTATCCTGGTTGGGTGATCTACAGCAGATTCCCACTACAAGATCACTCTTGCTGGCCTTGCTCCTCATTCTTACCCATAAGGCTTCAACCCTATCCTCACTCTCACTAATTCCTATGCTTTCATATGTCTCCCTAACAAAGAGGCCTACTTCACCACCTCTTCTTCCTTGTCTATCCCTTCTGAAAAGTTGATACCCATCAATTGCATTACACCAGTAGTGGGAGTCATCCCACCATGACTGCCACCATATAGAAGTTTTCCTGTTGCACAACAGCTTCCATCTCCTCCTGTTTATTGACCATGCTATGTGCATTGGTGTATAAACATGTGAGGGAGGGAGGTGAGTACACAGTTTTCAGCATTGAGGGGTTGAAGACCTTCTGATTATCTCTGATGCCACACTGCCCTACAAGTGTTGGGCTACTACATCCAGAGTTCTAACTAGCAAGGCCAGTTATCTCTCCTTTCCCCTTCATATCTACTTTAAAGCTCTGTCAAGGAACCCTGCTAAATCCTGCCCCAAAACCCTTTTCCCTCTCAGGGACAAGTGCATCCCTCCTGCTTCCTGTGGGCCAGACTTTTCAAAAGCCCAGCATGTAACATCAGTCTCAAAACCATGAGTTTGACTAATGGCTTTCTCTGTTCATCTCCTCATTTGGGATTGCCACTGAGATGGTAGAGGAGAAAATAACTTGCATGCCTGAACACTAAGCATGTACACCAGGGCTCTAAAATGCATTTTAATTGATTTTCTGCTTCTACTGGTTTCATAGCATTATTAGGGATCAGAAGGGACCTCAAAAGATTATCTAATCCAATGCCTCTGCCACAGCATGATCACCTAGACCAAGTCTCATAGGAACACATCCAGGTAGGTCTGGAATGTCTTTAGAGAAGAACACTGAACAGCTCCCCTGAGCGGCCTGTTCCAATGCTCCGTTACCCTCTCTGGGAAGAAGTGCCTTCTGATATTTATATGGAACCTCCTATGTTCCAAGCTTGCACCAATTGTCCTTTGCGCTATCACTAGATGACCTTGACAAGAGCCTGGCTCCATCCTCCTGACACTCACCCCTCACATATTTATAGACATTATTGAGGTCACTCCTCAGCCTCCTCAGCTCCCTCAGCCTTTCCTCATAAGGGAGGTGTTCTACTTCATCATCTTTGTTATTCTATGCTGGACACCCTCCAGCAGCTCTGTGTCCTTCCTGAACTGAGGAGACCGCAAATGGACACAACACTCCAGATGCAGTCTCACTAGTGCAGAGCAGAGGGTGGGAAGAACCTCTCTCGATCTGCTAACCACCCCCTTTCTGATCCACCCCAGGATGCTGTTGGCCCTCTTGGCCACTAGAGCACATTGCTGGCTCATAGTCATCCTGCTGTCCACTGGGACCCCCAGGTCTCTTTCTCCTATAATGTTGTCCAGCAGGTCAGTCCCTAACCTATACTGGTCCCTGGGGTCATTCTTGCCCAGATGCAAGACTCTACACTTGCCCTTGTTGTACCTCTTTCAATTTCTCTCTGCCCAGCTCTCTAGCCTGTCTAGGTGTTGCTAAATGGCAGCACAGTCTGCTGGGGTGTCGGAGACACCACCCAGCTTTGTGTCATCAGCAAACTTGCTGACCATAAAGAGACTGTGTGGGTATAGGGTATCAACACTTACAACCCTACAGCAACTGCCAAAACCCTGGATTGATCAGGTACCTATAGATCTTCAGTCTAACGCTCTCCCTACTGAGCTATTTCAGATCAGCTGATTTCAGGTGGGCGGCAATAACCTCATCACTGCCAACCTGATAAACCAACTGGGGGTAATAATCAAAGGGGTTTACTAGAGTGGAAAGTAAGTCCATCACATTTGTAACCTGTGCCCCAGGGAGGCAGCAAATCTGCGTGCGAAGTGTGTCAGCATGTTATACTGGGCCCTCTGTCTGCCTCAGGAGGGAGTCACCCTCTACAATGACCCTTTTGATTACTTTGAAATAGTGAAATATTTAAGATAAACAATGCTTGAAATTTGCCTATAAGATACAATGTAAAATACGTGTAAGCAGTCTCATTAAGTATCATCGAATTTAAATGCATTAGTTACATTCCCATGGTAATTATTAATAGAATAACATGACTTGTATTCTTAAGTTTTTCCCTGGAGAACATATCTTTAACTGGCTAACAACTATTGATGTTAGTTCATGACTAATGAACATATCAACCTTATGCATGAATAAAAACAGAATTGTAATGACCTCACTTTTGTGTCATGTACCTATTTTTAATTGCCTTCAAATGCATTTCTGCTCTTTCATCTTGTCCTTGCTATTTTCTCCTTATAAATATGTGCTATCATGTTGAATTTTCTTTTATTGTTCTAAACTTTATTTAACTTTTTTTAGATATATTAATCAACAAATTGTATTGAGACTGAGAAACCTTTCACTTTTGACAGTCTGAAACATCTCAAAACCATTTCTTTCTATTCATCAATTTGGCAACTATCCTCTATCAATTTTCTTCCCACAATATTTCAAGAAACAGAAAACGTGCTGTAATTGCAATTCCACAATGTGTGCCGAGTTAGCTAATCCTTTAAACAGTGGGTAATGTCTTGACGAAAATCTCCCAGTGCATTTGACACCACACCAGTAAAGACTTCCATGATCTTTAGGCAATCTTGTCCTCCTTCTGTCTCGCTAGTCCTAAATTTAAGCACAAGAAAAAATTATCCTCACTCCTTGCTCCATTATTTTTAGGAGTCTTCTAGTGATTACTTATGGATAACATTCAATCTCATTCCTATTGGCCAGAAAATATCTCCAGGGATGCTTCCCCTGAGGGCAGCTTCAGGGATCAGAATGCTTCTTACTGCTCAGTGCTAAATATCACCTAAACCCTAAGTCTCAACTCATATTCACTGACTTCTCATCAGCAGGAATAACAGTCCTGGGGTTAATTTGCCCTCACCACTTGCATGGCTAGAGATTGATTCATTAGGCAGTAAATAGATGGAATGCTTATGCTCTCTGTTTTTAAGAGCATATAAATATAGTAAAGGGTTTTACATTTAGAATTTGCAGCAAAAGACAGGCAAATAGGTCTCCTGGTTTTAATTCTTATTCATCTATTTTAGGGATACTATTTTGTTCTTCCAAGCTTGTCCATGGCAGGCTGTGTAATTAGCAAAGTGATTGGAGAGTCACAAATTTAGAGACAGAGCAGAGGGAGTTTGCTCTCGCCATTAATTTAGCAAATCTCACAAAGAGCAGCATCCCATTGGACATCCCCAGTATTTTATTTTTTAAAAGCCTGAGATGCCCAGACACATGTATTGGTCACCTTAGAAACTCAGGTGATAAAGCTGCAGAAGTTAAAGCAGTTATATATACTCCTTTGAGGGCAGAATTTGCTCCCATGTACTGTTTCAGGGCCCTGGGGGGAGAACCTGTTGTATTGCACTGATACACAAAGAATGGTCAAATGATGCTGTGGTAGCTTTACCTCAACTTTTCCCTGCTTTTTTGGGTTTTTCCTCCAACCATAATGTTATTTGAATTTAATTAACTACTGTAGATGTTTGAAGTCTCTGAAATTATTATTTTTAAAATAATGCAGCCTTATACTACTGCTTGCTGGTCATTATAGCAGCCTCTACAATCTGTGCAATTCATTCTGGAGTCAAAGTTAATGTCATGGAAAATCCAATCAGTAAATTGATTAAGTATTAAATTACATTCTTTGTTAATGTCCTCTATTCCCTTCCTTACAGCACATATCAAGAAATTAAAAACATGTAAAATCATGTCTGATCCCAGGATGCCTTGGAAATACTCTTTTGACAATTTTTCAACAATGGATATTCAAAATGTGCTTATGACCTTAATGTTCATAGAAAATATTGCTGGTATTAAAGTTTACTGTGTTGATTTCCACTGTAATTTATAATGGTTATTCCTAGCAGTTAACTGTAGATAACAAGATTTTTATGAGGATGTTTGGGGTTTTAAATGGAAATTTATTTTGACAAAAATAATTGACTACATAGAGTTCAGAAATCAGTGGGAGCTACACTCTTGTCAGGACTAAATGTGGTATGCTGAACAGAAATCATGGAAGTCATATTAAAGAGATTGAGCTAACACTAGATCACTGCTGCCTGCATTTGCCAGACAGCCTACAGAAATATGCCTGTGATCTTGGCGAGGCAGGAGGTTAGCTGTGATTCCTGTGATTACTAATAGCTCTTGCATACTGTGGTCATCATTAATAATCTGACATTACCTTAAGTATGGCCAGAATGTCTTCCTTGTGATTTTCTTAGCCTTCCTTAAAACTCGAGGGTGGACTGCTTGCTTTAGACACACATTTTGTCTTTTAGTCTTCAAGCTCTTTGGATTGAGTTTTACAATATGTGTACTACTGCAGTTTTCTTGGTCACCAAGTGGGAAGGAGCCTACAGGGAATGTTTTGTTGGTTTGCCCTGACAGCTGCAATCTCCCTTTCTCTGTGTTCTTCTCACATATTTTGCTCTTTCTATCAGATTCAGGCTCTTCAGTTAAAGAAACAGCCTATTTCTATTGTCTCCATTCTCATTTAAAGATGATTTCTCCAGAGTTAAAGTTTTTGGCCATGCTGCTGGGTCTTTTGATGTCATTTTTTTCATCTTTCCCTTTTGATCACACCGACATCCAAGTCAACCCATCATACAGTTCTCTCATTGTCTTATACTTTGTTTTTATTTCCTTGAACTGTGTCCCCAAAACAATTTGCCAGGGCCATACATTCATCTCAATAGAATTCATCCTGAAAAGCCTCATCCTGTAGTCTGCCCTGAAGACTGCAAAAAATGTAACAGTTAAATCAAACTACTTTTTCTGTATTTCCCTTGTCACAGAACATTATGTGTTACTGTGTCCCATCTCTTGTCTGTTTGTTCCTTTATTTCTGATTCTGATCTTTGCCCTAGACTTCAAGCTTACTGATAGTAAAATCTGTATATTTGTCTGGTGAGGAGCTTAACTAATCTGTTGGTAAGATGCAAATACAAAATTATTATTAATGTTGCAAGCATGGATGTATTAATACACACAGTGGTGTCCCTTTGCTTTCTGAGGAGACTGCTCTGTAGGAATGTCCTAGGAAACTACTGGAGCCAGGTGGACACATGAGAAATTAAACACACCTATAAAATATTTTACAGATATGAAAGAGATATAAGTTAACAATATTTACTGCTCTGAATGTCTGCAGATCAGAACCTTAGATTGTAATGTGACAAGAAAAATCTTCCTTACCAGAAGTCTTGCCAGAACACCTGATTCAACACAAGCCCCATTTACTGTCAGTCATTAAGGAGAGGTGTCAAAACTGGTGGGAAAGATTAAACAGAAAAATCAATTTAGCACTAGTCACTGGATTCTAACAATAATCTCCTACATATCACTGATTACTTTCTCAGAGACACAAGGGATTACTGATTACTTTTAAATTACTAAAGCATGGATTTGTGAACAGAGAAATATATTTTTTTCTTTTTCACAGAGATGTGGTTCAACGAGTCTCCACACTTAAAACTGAAAACCAATCCAGCATCTAATTCACTCCTACAAAGGGAACAAATTGGCATTTCAGAACTTCATTATTTATTTCATTTTTCTTTACCTGATAGCAAAACCTGTTGCTGTAACTCTTTCTGGACATTAACTGGGACAAAGTAAAAAGTTAGTGGCATATTGATTGCCCACAGCCTGGATGCCACAATAACATTATAGCTAACTGTTTCCTTTACTGATCTTGATTGCTTACATAAAAATTGTAATCTTAAAATGTAATAAACAATCCTAAAGTTAATATATCAACATAAGAATAAAACAATACCTTATCATCCCAGACTACATAAAATGAGATTTCAGCAACACTCATGTAGTCCTCCTGGATTTAGTTCAAATACTGAGATTAATGTTATATTAGTCTCTGTAAATAATAAAACAATCTTTAATTTATGTGGGCCATTAATTGGCATCAGTTGCTGTTCATTTCATACTCTGAGACTAAATATTGTTTTCAGATTATGCTGATTTGAGAAAGATAGAATTTCCAGAATAACAAACAGTATTTTCTTTTGTTGTGCTATCCACAGGAAAACTACTGGATATTATTTGTTAAACCCAATATGAAATCACCTTTTTTTACAGTTCAGACCTCTGAATCTTCTAATACTCATGCCTGTTCTCAAATAATATGTTTCATAGTTTTACACATTACCATATCTGTACACTACTCAGATGGATATTGCAGGAGCAAGCTGGAAAGAGCTAGACGAAGGGCTTTTCTACGGGGTGTCATTTATTTGCAATTCCTGAAAAGAATTCCTTGCACAAAAGCATCCTTTTTATTCTGACACATACTTGTAGCACAAATCCAAACAGAATAATTAATTAGCACATAGAATAGACTGTTAACAGCTACAGATCTGAATCTCTACTTTCTCTCTTCTATTTTTAGGGTACCACAGTTAAAACAGTTTGTAGTTCTGTTGCAGTTCCTGAGGTTCAAGCATTTATCTGAACAGAATCACAGAATTATTGAGGTGGGAAAAGACCTATGAGATCATCAAGTCCAGCCTATGACGTGACAACACCATAACCACCAGAACTATGACAGTAAGTGCCGTATCCACCTTTTCTTAAACACTTCCAGGTTTGGAAACTCCACTAATTCCCTGGGCAGTCTATTCCAATGTCTGACCATTTCTGTGAGGAAGTGCTTCCCAACTTCCGACCTAAATCTTTCCTGGGGCAGCTTCAGGTCATGCCCTCTTGTTCTGTCATTAGTTGCCTGGGAGAAGAGCCCTAACCCCACCTGACTACAACCTCCCTTCAGGTAGCTGTGAAGTGATAAGATCCCCTCTGAGTTTCCTTTCCTACTGGCTGAACTACCTCAGCTTCCTTAGTCTCTCCTTATCAGACTTATGTTCCAGTCCCTTCACCAGCCTGGTTGCTCTCCTATGGACCCAGTCCAGTATTTCTATGTCTTTCTTGAAGTGATGGACCCAGGACTGCACACAGTACTCAATGGCTTCACCGTGCCTAGTACAGGGGAAAATTATGTCTGTAGTCCTGCTGGCCACACTATTCCAGGATGCCATTGGCCTTTTTTTGACTGATAGCACTGGGAGAAAAGAACTGTACATTCACCTCATTCACCTTTTCTTTTTTTTTTCTTTTTCAGTATGAATTTTATTTTGCTCACTAAAGTCTAGAAATTAAGTCTAAAAGTCTAAACAGAACCTTTGAGGTAAATTTTTTCATTAGTTTATCTCTCCAGCTGAATATTACACGATACTGTATTAATGTCATGAGGTTGTCTCTTATACATTCATCTGCCAAGCTATTTCCACCACCTTGGTGACAAAATTCAAAATTAAAGATTAAAAATTGAAGCAAAAGGAGAGCTGCAAGTTACTGAAAATGATGGGCATTATATATGAATATCATTAGCTTTTTCTTAAAGAAAATTTATATGATTATATGAATTCAAAAAGGCAATGCAGTATTTTTGTCATTCTCTAGTCACTGGAACGCTCTAAAGCAGATGGACTGTGTGACTGATGATTCAATAATTGCACTCATTAAAAATGTTCACGCTTTTAATTTTTCCCTCCTCACATTCTGTGAAGAGCTGAGGAATGAAATGGTTTTGTCATTGTCAGCAGATAGATAATTGAGTTTGCTTTCATTTCCTGGGGTGCCCCTTCCCCACCCCCATGCTGTTGGACTTATATCTCCAGAAGCGTAGCAAAACATTTGAATCAGACCCAACTGTATAAAAGGAGAAAAACACTACAGAAAGAGTCCTGTCTCCCTCTTAGTGTTCACTTGTGTGCACTGAGCCAACAACTTACGTTGGTAGAAGACAGCATGCATTTTCTTTTCTGACAATTTCATTCCTCCATTACGGTTTCTTACCTGTGGGGTTCAAGGAAAAGAAAGATATTCTGCCTTGAACATATGAACAAAATTCTTCTCGTATTTATTGTCACCAGCTAGAATCAGCCTAAAGGTGATAAAGGGGAGAAGGTATCCAGCTGTGCAAGTGTCTGATGCTTGGTATTACAAGAACATGAGATAAAAATAATCTTACAAATTTCCAAAGAAAATTGGTAGTAGGAAGTACAATAAAAATACAGTCATCTTGCTATCTCTGAAGACAAGGTTGAAAGCTCTGCTAAAGGGGTGCTTCTTTTTCTTTCTACCATTAGGATTTAAGTTCAGATTTTGCATTTAAAATTAAACAGCATAATAGCATAAAGATTCTCAAAAGAGGCATTAGATTCACTCATTCTACCTATACTGTTTTTGGGCACTCATTTTCCAGATGTTACTCTAGGAACAAATATAGTAGAAGTTGTATAATCTGTGACTTTCTGTCAGTATCCAGCTGCTCTACGAATCTTTCAAACTATTGATCATTTGTACATTGCAAACATCTGGCAGAGATCAGAACATCACTGTACTCAGCCTTTTATAAACACAACATGACAGAGCCCTTTGCAGCTCTGGTTAAGTTTCTAAGGCAGAGTTTTATTGCTCCCATGAATAGATTTATCTATTCTGTACCTGTGAATACAAGAAAACTACTGTTTTCTGCAAGGATTTTATCTTTCTTTGAGTTCTTGAGTACTCTTCCCAGGCTTGGATACTCCACATCACAATTTTGACCTGCTGTTGGAGCACTTAGGACTCCTGGGCAGACTGCTTAAGTGCTTAGACTCTTTAACACCGTTTTCTCTATGTACACTCTCTTAGATTCCTACCAGCTGAAGCATGCAATATACAGACTTTGACACAATATATATATCTAAAAAATGGTGGTATGTTCCCATATTTTTGCCTCAAGTTCACTGTATTCCGTTATTATTTGTGTCTGTCAGCTGAAAAGGATGTCCTTGTCAGAGAAGCAGGCCCTCTTACTCCTTTTTTTTCCCATGCTGTCCTTTGTGAACATCCTGTTTCTTGGGAGAAAGGCACATCTTCAGACCAACTCTCTGTATCTCAAACGGACTTATTTCCTCATATAGATGAAAATATTCCATGCTTCAAAGCTCCTTAGCCAACAATCTGTTCACAGTCATAACTGTGAATGCTACTTCACCTTCTCTTCCCAAGATGCAGCATGGAGTGAAAGCTATACGTATGGCATAGTAGTTTGTGGAGTTCATAAAAACTAAATGTAATGTATAAAGTGCACATACAACTGCTAAATCATTACACCATGGCAACTTGAAAAGGGCTTCCTAGAACAGAGTTAGGGTGAATGCACACAATTTAGTAGCACTGTACCACTGTACCTAACTACAGCATTCAAATTAATATTCAAAGGTCTTTTTTCATGTGTCATGCTCAATAATGTGGCCACAAATATTTGTAAAATGTATTCCTTTTCTACTAAGGAACAAGCAGTCCAGTAAATATGAAAGTTTAAAAGTGTATAAGCATGTCTGAGCCCTCAATGTATCCTAAACACATCTTAACATGGCACAGTCAGGCTCCATCCTGCAGCGTGGTCTTGGGAGCATACATCCCTGCTGTGTGTCTGCCATGTTTCCTGCAGAATCATTTTGCAGCCAAAGATAAATTAGATGCCCTAAATGTAAGCTGGTACCATAGATAGCCTTTAGACTAACATGGTTGTGATTACTAACCCACCAGACTCCCACAGCTGAGAATCTGAGAACACAAGTCCTAGACAGTCAGGTGGAGGTGTTTTCATCCATTTACTGCCCCAGAATGTAAATAACCCTCAAACGCTTTGAAGTTTGGCATTTCATGTTTGCCCAGTTTTCTTTTGCTTGCCTTCTTTTTAATCAGAATAACAAGGCACCGCCCAGATAGTGGCAACTCAGGAATACAAGAATGAAGAGAAGCAGCAGATGGGTAAGATGGAAATTGTCCCTTTTTCAATTTAAAGGAAAATTGTGCACAAGACAGACAAAGATAAACGTTGATGCAGTTATTAGATATCAAGTATTCAAAGACACAGTTCCTTCACGACATCTCATATTGTTGGTGGTTCATAATTTATCATTAAAATTATTTTTTCTGTGTACCATTGCTCGATTTGAAAAAGGTGATTGCATTTTACAGCCAGATGTGACTATTCTGTTGTATGAATTAGACTGAGGCAAAACAAAATGGGAAACATTGTCAAAGCAAGGATAATTACAAAAAAAATGAAAGCAGTTTTACGAACACCTAGTTTAGATTCAGATTGATGTCTACTTCATAATGCAGGGCACACATACCATGCAACTGATGGGGATACCTTTCAGTGGTGACTCAGGTACATCACATGGAAATGGAAGCAAGTTTATCCTCCTTCTATCCTATGCTCCCATCTTTCAGAGGGCTGTGCTGGATCCACAAAACCCTTCAAAACAATGAACCTGCTCAGCCTCCAAGGGCCACCAGTCAAGTAAGTGATGCTTTGTCTGATTTTTTTATGGGATTCAGCTCTGGGATTCACAGAATCAACAGAATGTCTCTTTAGGACTGCCTTTACGATAGGTGGTACCTGTTGCATTTTAGAATCCCACATCTATGAAGCTGTGTTACAGCATTCTTTGTTCTCAGATTTCCTTCTCCCAATATCACATAATAAAATACTTTTGTTACCACTTCCTTTCAATGTTGATGTAAGGGCTTCAGTGCTCACTCTCACTTCTCCAGGAACACTATGTAAGTGTATTATAATGCTGTTCTAGGGTAGCCTGCCTCTTAAAAAGAATCCCTAAAACCCAATACAGGTAATCTAATATTCAGGCCAATAAGAATAAGCTATTTTATTCAGGGCTTGTTGCTATTTTAGATAGCTAAAGAAAAAAAAATCTCAACTGAGTGGAAAATCTCTGTGTAACTGATAGCAAATATCGAAAGTCTAATTTGCATATAGATGTTGAAGCTTGCAACAATATACTCCCCTGAGAGAGCTGTTGTTGTTTAACTGTGTGCAATGCTGCCCAGCACCTAATAAAAACTAAATTAAAACATTTCTGAAAAAAACTTTGAGGCTGTGAATATCCTTAAACTATCAATCTGCATATGCAAGGAAATAGCAAAACCACACCAAGTTAATCCTTACTTAAGAAGCAAAGCAGAGGTTATGTGGCAAGGGCAAGAGGGATACATAACTCAGTTTGAGCGTAAACATTAGTCATATGTACTAATGCTTTAATTCATCAGCCTAGATGAGCTTTATTGCAATTTTGGAATCAAACAATACCAAGACGATAAAAAAAGCATTGTGCAAAGGAGAGAAACTAACTAAAGATTATTAACAGAGCTGAAAGAAAAATAAAATAGCTGAGTAGTCAGGTGAAGACAAAATGGAAGATGGAGAAAGCAAAAGAGGAGCACTAGTGGAAGATTAATGTATAATCTACTTTTTATTCGGTCAGTATATTTTTAATTCAAATTTTCAGTATTGATTACAGATTATGTAGTGAAGCAATTGTATGATACTGTGATAAGGAAAAACTAAATACTGTTATGAAAAAAACCCAACAAACCTTTGTTGTCATAGTTTTATGAAAATAAACCATCTCAACATTTTAAATAAAAATATATATGACAAATATAAAGGGTAAGTAGCATATTAATAAAACTAGAATTTGCACACATTTTAAGTTAGGTAAAGAAAATTCATGATTGATATGCAAAGGTTTTCAATTCTGAGAGTAGAAGAAGCAGAACATAAAAAGCACGAAACTGAACACACCATCTGAACTTTGGAGCCAGATTCTTCCAGCAAGATGCTTTCAGCTCCCACTCATCCACACTGCAGTAAGTTCAACACTGTCCCATGAATTCTTCCACCCTGAATTTCAATATAGTTCTCTCAATGCCTGTTCAAGTGAATACTGTCCTGTGGACTTCTGTTTGAACAGCACTGTGTAGTAAGACTTTGAGAGTGAACTGAGAGCCCAAGTATGGAAAGGGAGCTTTGTCCTACTGGGAACTGAATAATGGAACCATTCTACATGTGTTATTACCTCATTAATTAGCAATGCAACTAGCGGAAGAATGTCACCTCTTCCTGTCATTACATTTTGGAGTATTTTCTTCATCTAGTCCTGTTTTTTACACTGTTTTTTCCACACTATCTAGTGATAGGCATAGTCTCAGTAAAAGAAAACAATTGTTTATCCTTATAACTTGATTTAATTTTTATTCACACAAGTGCTGTCATCAGGAATATTATTATTCATGTAAATAACTGTCTAAATGTGAATTACCTTCTCAGTATTACTTTTGCTTACCATCTCTGGGTTTGATGTTTACCATTTCACCTTTTTCACTCATGTTTCTGGCTCTGGTGACATAACGTTGCCTCTTATGCTTATTTCCATAGAGTCTGAAGAATTTCCAAAATCAGTGTCTCCTGGCAGTTTCTAGAAAGTTCAGTTAATAATTTCATCAAGCATGTGCAAAAATGGTAAGATTAGAATTTATAATAATATATTATATATGAACAGGGAAAAACTTTTCCAGCATATGCTTGGAGGCTGTTTGATAGTGAAATTGTGATGTTCTGCAGATATTTTCAAGGTGTAGGAGTTATAGGAAAGAAAAGAAATCTTCTATCAGAAGGTGAGGATCAGATCTACCTCAGTGTGAATTTGTGGGATATGTGTATGTGTTAGTTTCATTCAGATCATGGGTGTACTTTTGACTCAGATCTTTGTATTACTCATTGTGTTCATGTTCATTTCATGAAGCAGTTATAAAGTGAAAATTTTTTTCAGGCACAACTAAACAAAAAACCGTGGTCTATGAATACATTGATTGTTTTTTGAGTTGCTGATAGACATGGGATTCATGGGACCAGGCAACAGGAATCTTGAAAAAAAATCTTGGACATTGTTCTGTGCTGTTGTTGTTCTGTTGTTTAGATCCACTCATATAGGGTTGGACTACACACAAATGCAGCTCATATGTATCCATTGAAACAAGCTGAGCTCTGAATATGACAGATGCCAAAAGCATTGATAGTCCTTGCAGGAAAATCTAAAGCCATTATTACCCTGGCCTTTTGACAAACAGCAGACACAATCATTTATTTACTCCTTTAAAGCACTATTAGTTTGAATTTATTTAATAATGTACAAGCTAAATTTGTTTTTCCATACAGTGCATTACATTTCCAGTCCACTATAGATCTAGGATAATATTAGCCAAAGAATTCTATATGTTATTCTATTTACAGAATGTGTTAACCTTGTGGAAATTTATTTTAACCTTGGTGAATTTGTTGCTTTGAGGATAATTCATGTGCACCGGAAGGTTCACAGATAAAAGTGTTGCTTTGACCTTCAGAGTGCTCATCACTAACATATCATTATGCAAGTTGGAAATATTTCAATCCCTTAAAAATGCATCATTTAAAAGCATCATCTTTGCTTGTCACTCTATATTATTCCTATTTGAATGTCTTTATTATCTCCTCATTTTCCATAGCATCATATGTAAATGTCTCATGCTTACCTTCAATGCCCTTCACAACCTTTTTATTTAATCAATTTTTTCTTGCTTTTCTCTTCAGTTCTATGGTAGTGACTGAATATTCAATAGTACCATAATTATCTCTATGCTTCCTTACCTAAGTCTCTTTTTCTTTTGCCTGGTATTAGATACAGTGGAAAACCATACCATATCATATTCTTCTGTCAATCCTTGCACAAATATGCATCACAGTTGCATGGCCTGCAAGGAAACAGCTAGTAAACTTACTAAGTTAGCTGCAGTCTAACAGAGATTATATTTATTTATTCAAAGAAAAATGACTAATTCAGACTGTGTTAATAACACACATAACTATCCAGATTGTTTTTTTGACTTTTGTCCTTTGTGCCTGACATTTGCAATAATCTCTTACAGTGTCTTTGTTCCCCATAAGGTTGCATGTTCCTTTGGATCAAGATTTTGTTTATAACAGTGCTCATCAAAAAGTACATATGGCATCTTTGGACAGTACTATCAATCCAAGAGTGAACCATGTATTGACATTGTATGAATTCCAATTTGTACAAAAAAGTTAATCATGCAATACTGTTGACACATCATGTCTGAATACAACATTTGAACATTTATCTCTGAGTTTCATGCTCCAAAATGTCACAAAATCTTATATTTGTTTACATCACACTCTTCATCCTGAAAGAGACACTGTCAGTCTGGTCACTGACAAATACCATTGACACAAAAAGTGGGCAGTTAATGACACCAGAATGAAAGAAGTTTTGTTATTTTATAAAGTATGAGGATATATAAAAAGAAAATACTGCATATAGGCACAAATAATCAGTGCCAGCAGTCCATCAGTTTTTATTGCCCTTATGCAAAGAATTGACGAATCTCAAGATGAATGGAGTGAGTCTTGAAAGACTGTTTTGCCAACCTGTTTTGATACATTATGCTTCTTAAAACCTCTCTCCTGCTAAAGAAAGATTTTCTAGCTATTTTACTGAGGGAAAATTAAATAAAATTCTGATTTTTTTTCTCTATGTTGATCTTGGCTTCTTTTCTCCAAGCACATAATGATAAATTCCTATCAAGAAGCTGAAATCTGGGGAAAAAACACCTTACTTGTTGATAATAGAAATAGACTGAATTTTTCCTATCCTTTGGTATTATTTTTGTTTATTGTAAGAATTTTTAGGCTAGTAAATTTTCTCCTAAAAGCAGAGGCCATATTATACACGAGTATTTTGTTGGATTATATGTATGTATACATATATGTATACACTTTTTAGACAAAAACATTTGCTCTAAATTAAAATACCATTCTTCTGAAGTGTTGCAAAAAATTGCAACAGTATTTTCATAACATGCATACTGAGCGTCCATGCATTTGTACTGTATAGTTGGAATTCTTTGCCCAAGGAAGTTGTGGCTGCCCCCCACTTGGAAGTGTTCAAGGCCAGTGTTCAAGGAGAGTGGGACTCTAAATAACCTGATCTAGTAAAGATATCCATTCCTATATGGGGAGTTGGAACTAGATGATCTTTAAGGTCCCTTCCAACCCTAGCTATCTATGATTCTATTTTTTTGGAGATTTCCCATGTGTTAGTTCTCAGTACACAGCCTAGTGTCTGCCAGTCACAAAAAAACAGAACAAAAAGAAAAAGTACAGAGACGTAGCTCAGTTGTCATTAGAATTAAGAAGAACACTTTCATTTTCATTTAGTTGAACAATTATTATTTAAATTGATATGAATTCATTCGTCTGAATGAAGTGGATTTGAGACACATGTGAATACCTTCACATAGGAACTGGGCATCAGCTAAAAGAGCTTGGTCCCATTCTCTTCACACAAACTGTTAGTAAATTTATAAGCATTGAAAAGAAGCCCTCCCAGTCTTCTGTTCTACAGGATAAACAGAATTAGGTCTTCAGCCTTTCCTTGCCAGAGACATGGTTTAGGCAATTAATCCTCTTCATAATTCTATGCCTTGTCTTGCTTGAACTAAGGAGCCAAGAACTGGGCACAGTATACCCTATGTCATCTCACTAGGGCACAGTAGAGGAATGAGATAACCTTTCTTGTTCTGCTGGTGACATTATTCCTAATGCATCCCATAATACTATTTCTATTCTTGGCCATAAGACCACATTCCTGGTTAATGGTCAACTTGATGGTTACCAAGACTTCCAAGTCCTTCTCTGCAATGCTGTTTTCCAGTAGGTCAGGCTGTAGCCTGTCCTGATGTAGGGAATTATTCCTTCCCATCTGTAGGACCCTATACTTGGCCTTGTTCACCTTCATTATCTTTCTCTCTGTCCAACATTCCAGCCTATCTATATCTCACTATATGACATCACAGCCTTCTGGTATGACAGCTACTTCTCCCCGTTCTATATCATCAATCAGTGCCTCTTGCTCTGCTGTCACCCCTTAAGAAACTTGTAGACTGCAGTGAGATCATCCCCCAGTCAGCTTTTCACTAAGGTGGGACAGACCAAGTGATGACCTCAGCTGTACCTTGTTAAGTCTTGCCCTCAAGAGCCTTCACCTTTACAATGTCCCTCCTCTGGACTGTCCTTGCTTTTTACTTGGCAAGAAACTACTTCTTTACCATTCTTACTAATTTGTGGCCTAATGTGTATGTTATCTCCTACTATCTGTTCATGTTTATTGATGCTTTATGGTTTATGGGATTTGGATGAGTGGCTGGTTTCAGTGGTTTTTTGGCTTGCTTAATACCTTCATTATCCTCAGGACTCTCTCAGGGCCTGGCAATAGCTGGACAGCATGCAGCAATGGCAGCTAACCTTACATAGTTTTTATACAGGTATATTAATGGTAAAAAGAGGACTAGGAAAGGTGTGCCCCCCCTCAGAAAAGAAACAGGTGATGTGGTCACAATGTGGACATAGAAAAGGCTGAGTTTCTCAATGACTTCAGTCTTTACTGCAAAGGCCTTCAACCACACTCTTGGAGTCATGGAAGATAACGGCAGGAACTGGAAGGAAGAACTGCCCACCGTAAGTGAATATCAGGTTCACAATCACCTGAAGAACCTGAAAGTGTTCAAGTCCATGGGACCTGATGGGATACACCCAGGAGTACTGAGAGAACTGGCAGATGAGGTGGCTAAAACCCTCTCCATTATATTCCAAAAGTCATGACAGTCTGGTGAACACCCCACTGACTGGAAAAGGGGAAATATAACTCCTGTTTTCAAAAAGCATAGGAAGGAGGAACCAGGGAACTACAGGCCAGTCAATCTCACCTCTGTGTACAGTAAGATCATGGTGCAGATCTTCCTGCAGGCACTACTGAGACAGGAGAATAGTGAAAAGGAGATTGGGTACAATCAGCATGGCTTCACCAAGGGCAAATCCTGCCTGACAAACCTGGTGGCCTTCTAGGAACAGGTCACAACATTATTGGAAGAGGGGCAAGCAACTGATGTCATTTGCCCGGACCTGAACAAAGCCTTTGACACTGTCCCAGACCACAATCTGGTCTACAAGCTGGTGGAATATGGGTTTGATGTCTGGACCACCATATAGCAAAAGAACTGGCTTGGTTGCTGCACCTAAATAGTGGCTGTTAATAAGTACATGTCCAAATGGAGGCCATTGACAAGCAGAGTCCCTCAGGGATAAGTCCTGGGAACAGACTTGTTCAACATCTTTGTTGGTGACATGGAGAGAGGCATTGAGTGCAGCCTCAGCATGTTTGCTGACGACACCAAGCTATGTGGTGCAGCAGACACACTTGGAAGGTAGGGATGCCATTCAGAGGGATCTGGACAGGCTGGAAAGGTGGGCACAAGCCACCCTCATGGAGTTTAACAAGTCCAAGTATAACGCCCTGCATCTGGGGCGAGGCAGTATGAAGAACAAATACAGGCTGAGCAGTGACTGGCTGGAGAGTAGTCCTGAGGAGAGAGATTTGAGGGTGCTTGTGGATGAAAAGCTCCACATGAGTCTGCAGTGTACAGTTTCAGCCCAGAAGGAGTACTGCATCCGGTTCTGGAGCCCTGATTACAAAAATGATGTGGATGTGCTGGAGCGAGTCCAGAGGAGGGCCATGAGGATGGTCAGAGGGCCTCCTGTGAGACCACACTGAGAGAGTTGGGATGGTTCAGTTTGTAGAAGAGGAGGCTCCGAGATGAAAATAACAAGAGTACATTTCTAATAAAGAAAAATGTTAGTAAGTTTTATTAACAAAGAACAAGAACAGTTAGTAAAAACAGAGAGAAAGGAAAGAAACTGCAAACATGCTAACTGCTAAATAGGCCCTCTTTGCTTGTGGAACTGATGAAGCCAAGCCATCAGCAAAAACTCATGAAAAAGAGGGAAGCCATTTATTGATTCATAAGTTGGTCATGGGATGGCATCTGATCAGTTCTTTAACTCAAACCAAACTCTCAAACCAGCATGTGACTGTGCAGGTCTTGAGTTGTGGTGAATGCCTGGCACGTGAATTGGACGGAGTCAGAAACACCACTTATGTATGGAGTGATCAAATAAATGACCTGCTAGGACAGGTGATCGATCTGAGGGAGGAGGTAAAGACACTGAGAAGGATCAGAGAATATGAAAGTGAGCTAGATTGGTGGAACCACACCCTCAGGCTAAGGCAGCAGGATGAGTCTCCACAAGAAGTGCTAGACTCCCTCCCCTTGTGTGATCAGGCAAAAGGTGAGGACAAAGGGATCAAGGGGGAATGGAGAGAGGTCCCTCCTCAGAGAGGAAGGTTGAAACCTTCTAGGCCCCCCTACCTTCCCAGCTGCCCTTATACAATAGGTATGGGGCTTTGGTCTTGAAGGCCAGGCAGAGGTAGATGGAGACAAAGATCAACCTAGTAAGTCACCAAGGGCTTGTTATTCACCCCCATGCCTTAGGACTTCATTTAAGAAGAAAAGAAAGGTAACTGTGGTGTGTGGCTCATTTCTGAAGGGAACAGAGAGACCTGTTTGTAGGCCAGACCAATCCCAAAGGGAGGTTTGCTGCTTCCCTGAGGCTCAGGGTAGGGATGCTAAAAGGAAACTCTCTGCTTTAGTGCAACCCTCTGATTACTATCCCTTGTTGGTTATTCAGGTTGGTAATGATGAAGTTGCAAAAAGAAGTTGAGAGGCAATTAGGAAGTATTCCAAAGCTTTTGGAAATAAGAAGGGCTTCTACAAATGCATTAGCAGTAAAAGGAAGAATAGGAAAAATGTGGGCCCACAGCTGAACTAAGTAGCATCCCTGATAATTCAGGCTTCAGAGAAGGCAAAATTGCTAGAATACTTCTTTGCGTCTCTCTTTACTCCTAAGACCAGCCCTTGTGAACTCCAGACCCTGGAGGAAGGAGAGAAAGCCTGGAAGAGAGGACTTTCCACTAGTCAATGAGGGCAAATTCATGGGCCCTGATGAGGTGCATGAGAGTATTGAATGAACTGGCTGATGTTGCTCTACTACTCTCCATAAGTTTTGGAAGATTGTGGTAAACAGGAGAGGTGCCTTGGGACTGTAGAAAAGGCAATGTCACTTCAATCTTCAAACAGGTAAGATCAATGCAATTACAGAACTGTTGGTCTCACCTCCATCCCTGGAAAAATGATGGAGCGGCTCATTATGGAAGTTGTCTCTAAGCCCATGGACGAGAAGAAGGTATTCAGGAGTAGCCAGCATGGATTTACCAAGACTAATCTGATGTGACTGAAAAGATGGATGCAGGGAGACCAGTGGATGTAGTCTACCTTGACTTTAGCAAGGTTTTTGACACAGTTCCCCACAACATCCTATTGAGCAAGCTTAGGCAGTGTGGGATAGAAGAACAGACTTGCGGGTTGGATTAACAACTGGCTACATTATAGAGCCCAGACAGTGGTGATCAGTGGTGTGGAGCCTAGCTGGAGACCTGTAACTAGTGGTGTCCCCCAAAGGTCAGTGCTGCGTCCAGTCCTGTTTAATGTCTTTATCAATGGCCTAGATATTGAGACTGTCTTCTCATCAAGACCTGGCCGCACTGGGAGGTTTGTCTGGCACACCTGAAGGCTGTGGGGCCATTCAGGAAGATTTTGCCCAATTGGAGAATTGGGCAAAAAGGTACCTAATGAGGTTCAACAAAAATAAGTGCAGTCTTTCACCTGGGAAGAAGTAATGAGGTGCACCATGACAGGTTAGGAGGCAATCTGCTGGAGATCATCTTGGTGGAGAGGGACCTTTGGGTCCTGTCAGACGAGTTATCAATGGAACAACAATGTGCTCTTGTGGCCGAGAAGGCTGATGGTATCCTGGGGTATGTTAAGAAGAGTGTGTTCAGCACATCAAGGGACATTTTCCTCCCCCTCTACTCTGCCCTAGAGAGTCCACACCTAGGATATTGTGTTCAGTTCTGAGCTCCTCAGTTCAAGAGGGACAGAGTTCTACTTGAGAGAATCCAGCAGAGGGCCATAGGGATGATTGAAGGACAAGAGCACCCACCTTATCAGGAAAGACTGAGAGACTTGGGGCATTTAGTCTGGAAAGGAGAAAACTATAAGGGGATTTAATTACTATGTATTAATATATATGGGCTGGGTGTCAAGAAGAAAGTGACAATCTCTTTTCATTTGTGCCCTGTGACAGGATAAAGCACAATGATGTAAGCTAGAGCATAGGAAGTTCCACCTTGACATAAGGAAGATCTTCTTTACTGTAAGGGTTACAGAGCACTGGAATGGGCTGCCCAGGGAGGTTATGGAGTCTCCTTCTCAGGACACTTTTCAAAACCTGTCTGGATGCATTCCTGTGTGACCTGCCCTAGACTCTGTGGTCCTGCTCAAGCAGGGGGGATGACATCTGGAGGTCAGGGTTTAGATATTAACCTATGACATGTACACACTCTAAAGGTTTCATGTACTTCTTATATTGAAATACCCAAAACTGCACACAGTACTCAAGGAGGGGCTGCAACAGTGTAGTGTGGAATGGCCTAATCACTTCCATTGTTGACTAGGAATGCTGTGCTTGATGAACAGATTACATTTAACTCTTTTGGATTCCAGGACACTATGTTGTGTCATATTTTCTTTCCCAGACACCCTGACCTCTTCCCATGGGGCTGCTCTCCAGCCTATCCTCTCTTCAGTTTAGGGATCCCTTCAAATAGCTGGATTACCCTATCACAGGTGGAGATTCTAGCACTACTTTCATGTACGGCCTTTATACCCTTGAAGAAATTAATACTTTAGTAATACTTAATATACTTTCAATCTATAATTCCAAATAATTTAAAAATATTAGAGCACTGGTCCTAAACCTGAGGCTTGTAAAACTCCATTGGTGAGTCATTTCTTATACTGGTTCTTTATAGAATCATTTGGAATCAGATGTGACCTAGAAAGATCATCTAGTCCAATCCCCATGCCACAGCAGGATTACCTAGACCAAGTTGCAAAGGAACAAATCCAAGCTGGTCTTGAACATCTCCAGAGAAGGAGACTCCACAGTCCCCCTGGGCAGCCTGTTCCAATGCTCCATTACCATCACTATGAAGAAGTTCCTTTTGATACTTATATGGAACCTCTTGTGTTCCTGCTTCCACCCAATGCCCCTTGTCCTATCACTAGATAACCTTGAGAAGAGCCTGGCTCCATCATCCTGACACCCACCACTCACATATTTATAGATATTAATGTGGTCACCCCCTCAGCCTCCTCTTCTCCAAGCTCAAGAGACCCAGCTCTCTCAGCCTTTCCTCATAAGGGCGGTGTTCTACTTCCTTCATCATCTTTGTTGCTCTATGCTGGATACCCTTCAGCAGCTCTGTGTCCTTCTTGAACTGGGGGGCCCAGAACTAGACAGAACACTCCAGATGCAGTCTCACTAGTGCAGAGTAGAGGGGGAGAAGAATCTCTCTTTATCTGCTAACCAACCCCCTTCTGATCCACCCCAGAATGCTGTTGGCCCACTTGGCTGTAAGAGCACATTGCTGACTCATCATCATCCTGCTGGCCACTAGGACTCCTAGGTCCCTTTCTCCTACACTACTCTCCAACAGGTCAGTCCCCAACCTATACTAGTATCTGAGGTTGTTCTTGCCCAGATACAAGACTCTACACTTACCCTTGCACTTCTTTCAGTTTCTCTCTGTCCAGCTCTCTAGCCTGTCCATGTCTTTCTGAATGGCAGCACAGTCTGCTGGGGTGTTGGCAACATCATCCAGCTTTCTGTTATCAGCAAACTTGCTGACAATGCACCCTAATCCCTCATCCAAGTCATTCATGAATAGATTGAAGAGGACTGGTGCCAGCACTGATACTTGGGGACCCCACTAGATACAGGCCTCCAACTACACTTTATCTCACTGACCACTATTATCTGGCTTCTACCCTGCAGCGAGTTCATGATCAATCTTGGTGGAAAATTAAATTTTATTTTCAATTTTATTTAAATTTGTAAGTTTATTTTTAATGTTTATTTAAAGGAGAATTATAACCTAATCTTCCCATTCTCATTCTAGTATTATATACATATTTTGAATTATATACTTCACTATCCAAGCAACATTTTCAAGGGTTTTATTTGGCTATAGATAGGAAAGTAAAAGAAAATGGAACAAAACTCAATAGAAAATAAAAATTTAAGGATTTTTCACCAGCTGATACTAGTCCCAACTTGTATGTTACGTATTGAAACCTCAATGTCCTGGAAATTTCAAGTTAGCTTCATTTATTTGCCTTTAAAAATACTTGTATCTTTAACTCATTTTTAGAAAGATTGCCAGGCTACTTTTGGAAATATTCAGTCTATAAGTCTATGACCCTGAAATCATTCTATATTGCCTGATGCAAATAATAGAAAATTAGTAGTAGATAACAGATCACTGATTTTTGCATATGTGAGGAGAAAATAGAAACATTAGTGACTTATGAGTAGAGGCCTCAGTGAAAGAAATTCCCTGCATTTTGTTCTCATTGGTATTGTCTTGACTGTTCTAGAAAGTAGTAATCAATATAAATTAACTTAAGTTGCCATTCTCTAAGGAGAAACAGAAAAATAATTGAGAGGAGAGAGTCATAGTGAGGAGCTGAGAGAAAGTGGAAGAATAAGGAAGGAGGAAGGAGAAAGGGGTAAAATAGATATATGAAGTTTTCAGTCTTCCTATGTGTATTTGGTTTACATGGCAATGTTCTGGTAATGGGGAAGCTACAGGGCTGGCTTCTATAAGAAGACTGCTGAATCTTTCCCAATGATTGTTAGATCCAGTGCCAGCAATTTCCAAGATGGCCACCAGTCAAAGCTGAAACAGTCAGAAACAGTGGCAAAGTCTCTGTGATAAAGTATTTAAGTATTATCACTGAATCTTTACATATAAATCATCTTTCTAGGAGGAAAATACAGCAAAATGGGAAGAGAAAGGAAGTAAGCCTACCCTCAGTCTCCTGAGCTGGGAGACAGAGACTGAAAGCAGGATAGGCTTTCCACAACAAAACAGGAAGTAGTTAACAATCTGCTAAGCCACCTGGACACTCACAAGTCTATGAGACCAGATGGGATCCATTCCAGACTAGTGAGATTGCTGGCTGAAAAGCTTGCCAAGACACTCTCCATCATTTGTCAATGCTCTTGGCTAATGGGTGAGGACCCAGATGACTGAAGACTGTGAATGTGATACTCATGCACAAAAAGGGGAAAAAGGATGATGCAGGCAACTACATGTTTGTCAGCTTGACCACAGTGTTGGGGAAGATGATGGAGTGGTTCATCTTGAGCTCACTCATACAGCAGGTGTAGAACAGACAGGGGATCACAGCCAGCCATTACAGATTTGTGAAAGGCAAGTCTTGTTTGACTAAGCTGGTCTTCTTCTATGACCAGGTGACCCACCTAGTGGATGCGGAGAAGGCTGTAGATGTTATTTACCTAGAACTTCAGTAAAGTATTTGTAAGTAAAGTATTTGACATGGGATTCTCCTAGAGAATCTGGCAGCTCAGGGCTTAGACAAGTAGACTCTTTTGGGTAAAAACCTGACTGCATAGCCAAGTCCAGACAGTTGTGGTGGATGAAGTTAAATCATGTTGGTCACTGGTCACAAGCTGTGTTCCCTAGGGCTCAGTATTTGGGCCAGGCTTATACAACACCTTTATCAATGAATTGGATGAGGAAATTTAGTGCAACCTCAGTAGATTTCATCAAAATTAATCACTGTGTTTGCACTACAACTGAATTTGGATATACTCTTCTTGTTGAAGGATGAAGACTCAGACACTGACCCTGTGGTGGTTCCACTCATAGAATCATAGAATTCTGTATGTTCCGAAAGATCTTTGAGATCATGAAGTTCAACAAGTAACTTTGCCAAATTCAACACTAGACCGTATCTCTAAGTACCACATCTAAACAATCTTTAAACATATCCAAGAATGGTGAATCAAGCACTTTCCTGGGCAGTCTATTCCAATTCTTCACTACTCTTTCAGTAAAAAAAAATTCTTAATGTCCAGCCTAAACCTCCCCTTGTTGTGGCTTGAAGCCGTTCACTCTCATTCTATCACTACTTCTGCGAAGAGATAAGCACCCCTCTCTATAATGTAATTTTAGTTACATTTAGGTAATTGTAGAGAGCAACAAGGTCTCCCCTCAGCCTCCTCTTTCTCAGGCTAAAAAGCCCCAGATCCCTCAGCTTCAATTTTTAAGGCTTAATGTCTAGGCTCTTCGCCAGCTTCATCGCCTTTCTTTGCAATGCTATAGCACATCAATGTATTCTTGAACTAAAGTCCTCAAAGCTGAACAAATTAATGCATTCATAGTGACTCTTGGGCCATTTCAATACAAGGTGTGACTCCCCTTTCCAAATGACCCAACAATTATTGGAGAAGTCAATTATGTGTTGTGAAACGTAGCATCCCAGAATATTAAGGCATCCC
This sequence comes from Upupa epops, assembly GCA_013397515.1. Classification (NCBI taxonomy): domain Eukaryota; kingdom Metazoa; phylum Chordata; class Aves; order Bucerotiformes; family Upupidae; genus Upupa; species Upupa epops. The sequence goes on from VZRI01010256.1 coordinate 76,492, forward strand.
TTTAAGGTACCTTGCTTCTACTTGGGGACAATTAGGACGATTACCTCCTGAAGCAGACCAGAGCACTGAAGCATTTCCTATGGCACCTCACTTCTACTTCTGTTCTATTATTTCAGAAGATTATTTCTCTTTCTTACAGCCATGTCCTTGGTCATGTCCCAAAGGGGAGATACCAGAACCCAAAGATCCAGCATGCACAACTGATAGAATAATACAAGAACCTTAATACCAAAGTAGTATTGAGCTAGAAAAAAAATGGAAAAGCACCTTACTAAATTAAAATATATCTGACTCTGTAAATTGTCGTTCAATAGGAGAGCTAATGAGCAATCCTAGATTGCAGCAGACAGCATCCAGCATCTTGCCTGAGCAGCGTTACCTCTCAGAAGTCTGTTGGCAAATCTGATGCAAAATTTGGGTGTGGCCACTTCCTTGAGTCTCAACTCCTGCTCCTTGATTAATCCAGTCCATTGCGATTATTCACTCTAACCTTCGGGGGTGGGGGGAGGGGAGGGGAGGGGGAGTTTTGATGTAAGCTTTTGCTACATTACACTCTAGTTCTACAGTATCTGAAGAATGACTCGCAGCTGCAAGAATACAGTGTATTGAGACTTATATTCCACAGCATCTTATTTTGGCTGAGACAACTGCACTTCACAATACAATCTCTTTGTTAGGTAATTTTGAAGGAACTTATTTCAGACCTTTTAAACAAGCTAATCATTGATATTTTAAACAAAAGTGTGAACTTCTGCAGTCATCTATGCAACTCAGTTATCAAAAAAAGAGTATGTACCTATATCACCATCTATATCTATACTACTACGTGTGCAAAGTAAGTCTTTGTATAAAAAGTACTAATTAACCACTCAAATCCTATTTAAGTTATGAAGAATTAGCTGTTTTGGTTTGAAAATTGGCCAAACTTCCAGGTATTGGATTTCATGCTTTTATGCAGAACATGCATTTTGTTTTATAGAAATAGCTTCTCCCATCAGCCCCCTGGGGCAGTGAGCTGACCCCAAGGTGTGGACAGGGGCACTCTAAAGCAAGGTGCACTTCTGCCAAAGGTTCCTTTGTTCTTGGCTCGACTGTGCCAAAACAAGCAGAAGAGACTTGTGATCTCTTAAGTCTTTGGTGAAATGGGAAAGAGACTGGGGGTTTTAAAGTGTGTGTTCATGAATCAGAGATGCTGCTGCAGCCTGGAAGATCATGCCTATCTGATCCTCATTCTGCTGGCCATGCCACGCTGTGAAGAATTTCCCAAGGTGAGAGGGAAGCGGATAAAGTCGACAGATGGTCTGAGAAGTGCAGGGGGACCCAACATCTACAGACTATACCATATGGACGGTTGGAAATGGGACTTCCACTGACAGCATGACTTTTGAGGGTACCGCTGAGTCCTCAGGATGGTGGGGGTGGTTGCATCCCCCTTTGGTTAGAGTATATGCTTTTTTCCCCAGGGCTCTGGTCTGAAGACAAAGACCAGTACTTTAGTTAGTCTCTTGTTTTCCTTAGCATGTGTGTAATGGCATTGTGATACAGTTTCTGTTTGCTTATTTTTAGTTATTTGGCCTTTTCTTTTCTTTTTCATGGTTGTGGGTTCAATAAACTATTTCTTTTCAGAAATGCTGCTTCATTGCCTGTTGAGTTCTCTGTCAGAACTGGTTGGTGTGCTTGGATTGCAAGCACCAACCCATGAACTGATAGAGACCTTTTAAGCCCAGGACAATAGCAAAGTGACCTTTTATGTAAATATATTTATATGCACCATGGTTTTGTAGCTTGAGAATACAGCTCAAGATGTTTGTGGTAAGATCAAAGATAGTAGCATGTGATTGGTAGAAAGAAATAAAATATATTCTGGTGATTTCAAATTATTCCAATATTAAAATCTGAAGAACTGATGTTAGTAGACCTTATCCATTAATTCAGTTTTGTCTCCCAATATGTAATAGTCTCAAATCACCAATTCTCTTAAATTTCAGAGATTATCTGTATTCTCATATAACCATCATAACTGCAGAGATTGAGAAAGTGGAATAGTCAGGAATAATTCTGTCTTTATGGAATAGAAAGACGGATGGGTTTATGTTACTCCACACACACACAGAAACACCCTTAAACTAGAAGCTGATTATCCTCTAGAAAAAGTAAATTACTATGCTAAACTAATTCCAAAAGTCTGTTTGAATGACACTAATGCAAAAGAGAATAATGATTCATATATGTTGTCAACCATTCTGGAGCTTGACTTGTACTATACTTTTTTTTGGCTTTTATTATGCCTTTTCCAGTGCATCTTTCTTTCACAAAGTGTATCTAAATACTCCTTTTTCAAGGCTGAAAGTCATATCACACTCAGACAGTTTGTCTGAATCATCAGGAACATCTGCCTCATTCAACAAAGTGCAGTGAAAAAAATCTTACAATTAACACCATCCTCAAATTAATAAGTTGGTAAGTGGTAACAATGAAATATTATTTATTTATAAGTAGTTTTAAAATGCACTTGCCAGAGATGAAGAATAACCAAGTTACAGCTCCCAATTCACAGATGATCTGAAAAAAATTTCTGTTCCATAAAATATCTCAGAAAGTGTTTAAGACCAATGAGTAAGAGTCTGTTGGACCAACACTGGAAAATCTACAATACATTTTGTGCATACATATTAGATGTAGCCAGACCTTGGGAACACAGGCATCTGGAGGTCTTGGTTTACTGACTGTGATAAGGAAAGGCATCACAAAGGAAAGACAGAACAAAAACCTATAAATTTGTAATACTAAGTTTTATTGTTCTAAAAGTCTTTCAGCTTTCATATGACAGTGTTTTATAACAATAAAGTATTTCAAACCAGAAAAGTCACAAAACAAGCTCTGTGAGAGAGTAGTTAGTAGGAGCATTGAGATCCTCTGACTGAATCTGTAGAATGTTCTGTTTTTACATAATTTTTATGATTGAGTTAGGCACAATGTAAAATGTACAAAGGAGAGAGAAATAGTCACACAGGAAAATTACTAAGAGGAATTTTCCTGCATTTTCTAACACAGTAATATATTAATGATACTTCAGATATAAACATATGATGTTATACACTATGCAAGTCCTTGTGTTTAGATAATTAAAAGAATATTTTAAAAATTTATTCTGGCTAGCAGGGAGGGACTATGCATGGATTTGTGTTGATTGTATTTAACCCAATATAAAGCTTAAAATGATCTTTTTTTACCATTTTGCAATATACAAATATCTTGTATATCAAACAATTAGTTTACAAATTTCCATCAAAAAAATCTTCACACTACTAAGACAGCAAAGCAGGAAAATGTTTTACATAGCAAAATAATTAACAGTTTTCTGTAGAGGTGTTTAGATTCTGTCTGCAGGAACTATGTCTAATTCAGATGAAAATGTCATTGATTTCCCTGTAGAACCTCAGAGAATCTGTAAAACTCTTCCCTGTGGGAAATTTCACTTGTTGCCGGTCACTATAATATGTCAAAATAATGTGTACATTCTGTGTGATTTAATAAAACATAAGAAGAAATACATTTAAAGTGTTTTAATTCAATTTTTTTACTTTACTGCCTTTTAACAGTTATCCACATCATTCACACTGTGTTTATAGGGTAAATAGTAGGTAGTATAACACTGCAGACAGAAATGGTCTGCACGTGGAAAGGAAGGTATGGTCTTAGCTCTTAAAATAACTCCAAACATACAGGAACAGCCCAATGAGAATTTCAGCATAAAAGAAAAGTAAAACCCAGTTTTAAATTAAAAAGCCTTTCACAGTCATAATCTCCCAACTCTTCCCTGCTTTTCTTTTTCATCAAGAATACTTTCTGTTTATCTGCACCATAATCATCAGCTGGTCTCTTTTGAAAGCTGAAGAAAACCCTGCATAGAAATACTGAAACAGTACTGTATCTGGGAGTATAGGTGAAATGAAGGACCTTTACTCATAGTTGTAATGTATCCACTAAAATAAAACAAACCAAATAAACATGGTCATCCACAGGTGCTGACTTTATAGGGCTGCTGTGAGGCAGCCTTGAAAGCAACCTTCAGCATCTGGTCTGCCAATTTGCATAAGTAATTGGTAAGTGATTAGGAGTACATGCTGACAAAAACAAGCTCAGCATGTGATGGAGTGGGCTGATGCTTTTCCTTCAAATTACACTGAATTTCAGAAAGATTTTGAAAGAATGAGTATTGATTTAGAGAGTTTATGACCTTCAGGTTAATAGACATTCATGACCTGTCTCAAGAGTTATGTTCTTTAGGGTGATAAAACTGCCAGTAATGAACATAGAGCAAGTGACAGAGCTTTCATTATAGCCAGGGGAGGTTTGGGGGACTTATTTCCACAAGAGACCACTGTAAACTCCAGCTCATCCTACAAAATACATAGGTTGGCTTTCTGAATTGTGTCTTACCAATGAACATGATAGGAGGAGGAGAAAGAGCACATAAACATCAGTCCACTAAACCAACATACACTCCATGGAGATAGTGTTAACAATGTTATTCTTATCCACAGCTGCAGGTTTGGGACACATATATATTGACTCAACCTCGGCAAATACATAAATATAAATAGGATTTTATTTAGAATCATAGAATAATCGGGGATTGGAAGGGACCTCGAAAGATCATATAATCCAATCCCACTGCCACAGCAGGATCACCAAGACCAAGATGCACAGGAACACATCCAGGCAGGTCTTGAGCATCTCCAGAGGAGGAGACTGAACTGCCACAGTTCCCCTGGGCAGCCTGTTCCAATGCTCTGTTACCCTCGCTGTGAAGAAGTTCCTTCTGAAGTTCCAGCTTTCACGCATTGCCCCTTGTCCTATCACTAGATGACCTTGAGAAAAAACATTGCTCCATCCTCCTGACACCCACCCCTCACATGTTTGTAGTTATTAATGAGGTCACCTCTCAGCCTCCTCTTCTCCAAGCAAAAGAGACCCAGCTCCATCAGCCTTTCCTCATAAGGGAGGTGTTCTGCTTCCTTCATCATCTTCGTTGCTCAATGCTGTACACCCTCCAGCAACACTGTGTCCTTCTTGAACTGAAGGGCCCACAACTGGACACAATATTCCAGATGCGATGTCACTAGTGCAGAATAGAGGGGGAGAAGAACCTCCCTTGATCTGCCAACCATGCTTGGCAGCAAGAGCACATTGCTGACTCATCATCATCCTGCTGGCCACTAGGACCCCCAGGTCCCTGTCTCCTACACTACTGGGGTCAGTCCCCAACCTATACTGGTGCAAGGGATTGTTCTTGCCCAGATGCAAGACTCAACACTTATCCTTGTTGTACTCATTCAATTTCTCTCTGCCCAGGTCTCTAGCCTGTCCGGGTCTTGCTAAATTCAGCACAGTCTGCTGGGGTGTCGGTGACACCACCCAACTTTATGTCATCAGCAAACTTGCTGACAGTGCACCCTAATTCCTCATCCAAGTCATTCATGCATAGATTGAAGAGGACTGGTGCCAGCACTGATCCTTGGGGAACCCCACTAGTTACAGGCCTCCAACTAGACTCTGTCCCATTGACCACTACACTCTGACTTCTATCCTGCAGCCAGTTCACAATCTACCTCACTACCCAGTCCAGACTGCCTCAGTCTAGCTGCAAGAATGCTATGTGAGACTGTGTTAAATGACCTGCTGAAGTCAAGGTAGACCACATCCACTGCTCTGCCATCGTCTATCCACCTGGTTATGCCCTCATAAAAGGCTATCAGGTCAAGCATTACTTCCCCTTGGTGAAGCCAGACTGACTGTTCCTAATGACCCTCTTGTCCCTGATGAGCCTAGAGACAGCGTCCAGGACAAATTGTTCCATCAGCTTTCCTGGGATGGAGGGTAAGCTGACCTCTCTATAGTTACCTGGGTCCTCCTTCTTGCCCTTTTTGAAGATTGGCGTGACATTTGCTAAACACCAGTCTCTAGGCACCTCTCCTGATACGCCTGATTCCCCTGACTTAGAAAGAGAGTGGGTTAACAATGACTTCCGCCGTCTCCCATAGCAGGTGTGGGTGCATCCCATCAGGCCCCATGGATTTATGTACATTCAGTTTGCTCAACACATGCCTAACACAGTCCTTATCAACAAAGGCAGGTTCCTCTTTTGCCTTGACTTCCACTGGAGCTTCAACAGTCTGGGCTTTGATACTAGGACAGCTCCCAGAATTATAGACAGAGGCAAACAAATTATTCAGTATGCCTGCTTTCTCTGTATCCTCTGTCTTCAGGGCACCCAACTCATTGAGCAGGGGTCCCTGCAGGGGACTAAACCTCTAGGTTTATTTTTACCTGCAATGTATTTCAAGAAGCCCTTTCTGTTACCCTTGACCTCTCTTGCAAGGTCAAATTCCAAGGAGGCCTTGGCTTTCCTAGTTGCATCCCTACATTCTCTCACCAAAGCCTTATAATCACCTCAAGTGGCCACCCCCTCCTTCCATGACCTATAGACTTTTCAATTTATGCAGTAGCTCCCCATTTAACCACACAGGCCTTCTAGCTCCCTTCCTTGACTTCTTTCCTGTTGGGATGTGCTTTGTGCTGCAAAAAGTGGTCTTTGAATGTTAACCAGCTCTCTTGGGCCCCTCTACTGGACAGTACCCTGTCCCATGGGATTTCCCCTAGCAATTGCTTGAAATGATTAGGTTGGCCCTCCTGAAGTCCAGGGTTGTGATTCTGGTAGGTATTCTGTTCCTACCACACGAGACCATGAATTTCACCATCTCATGGTCACTGCAACCAAGGCTGCCCTTAACCTTCACTGATTCAACCTGACCCTCCTTGTTGGTGAGTTCAAGAACCAGCAGCACTTTCTCTTAAGGATGCACCAAAGATGCATGACAGGCCCTTTAAATCCACTTTGCCCTTTTTTAAAAGGCAAATGGCAATTGAACCTAGGGGAGATGATTCAGTTACAGGGTAAAATGATCTGTATTGAAAATAGCATAATTTCTCACAAGTATAGTTTTGCATTAGCAATTCATAATAACAAAACAAATTTGAAGATATCATCTACATAAACATGGCCTGAAGTGATAATTTTATTTTTCCATCTGACATTACTTCCCACAGTCTTCAAAGTCAAGACAGAATTCCTAAGAGTACTACTAGCCCACAATAATTACTAGATATAGTGACATTAAAATTATTTCATCACTTCAGTGGGAACTGAACGAATATTGATTTAATTTAATTTAGGCAATTCTTATGCCAATAATTTGCCCTTGAATTTAATTGAAAAATATGGATAATAATTATTAATAGTTCAACTATAACAGTAATCTGCATCATTTAGGAAGAAGTGTGGATTTTCACAAGTTATGAGAAAATTCAAAGCAGAATATTTTTTGGTTTTAGCTTGCCACTTAAGATTAATTTCTGCTTGCCTTCATACTGCAGCAGAAATCCATGTTCTGCAAGTATTTCCTCCACTCATTAAATCACAAGTTATGGCACACTAAACTGTATATCAAACACACCTCGTCCTCATACTTTCCTGTTGTCTATTGGACTGTGCATACAAGTGTCTTTAGAAACATCATTCCTACTATGCTTGTGCACATGATGCTTTCAACAATTTAAAATTGCATAAAAAGAATGTATTTGGTCCATGTACTCTGTTACATTTTTATGAAGGAGAATCTGAATTTATTCAGGCTGGTCAAAATTTGCTACCTTTTTAGTTGCTGTCTAGGGCAGCTGTGATCCAAAGACAGCTATAGGCGCAACAGAGGCTGCATTTCAGTGGTTATGCCATTTGATTCTGTACTCAGAATACAACCATCTTGATATAGTAGGCAGTGAAAAAAGGGAAAGGTTATAAGCCAATATGAAATGGCTTCAGTGAACATCTGCTGTAAGCTGTCTATATGGCAGTAGATGAATGTGAACTCTTGGAATTAATCAAGCAGGGCACGACCTTACTGAAACATTTATGAAAACGCAGTTGCACACCATGGCAACAGAGTCTCTTCTCTCTCTTTCAGACTCAGAGAGTGGGTCCTCACCAGCTTCAGCTTCCGTGCTTCTTTGGGGAACAAAGGGGATAAGGAGTGTTATTGATGTAATTGTTTTTTGTGAACTGCATGAGTTACTTTCAAGCTATCAAACTGGTGAATACCTGCCTACATGATGGTTTGTTAGCAGCTGTGTAGAGCTCTGAGTTTACTGTATAATTGTTCTGATAGTCACAAGCAGGCGGTCACAACAGAAAATATTGTACTTTGCTAATTTGGTGTCTAATAGCATCACTTCAGAAAAAAAGTCTGTGTTGTGTTATTTTCCATTTCCCTTTACTCATGGTACAATTTTCAGTGCTTTCTGGAGGCCAGCAGATCAGAGTGAAGGGCAGGGTTCAATTGATTGTGCTGAGTGGGCACCTCTTCAGCTGTGCTAGAGAGAATTTGTGTAATTATTAGCCTCAGACACTTATTTTCACAGATGCTAAACTCCTAACCTCACCAGAGGGTTTGTTATAGAATAATAGAATCACAGAATTATTTAGTTTTAATAAAAACCTTTAAAGTTATAGAATCCAACCATGTCCCTAAGCTACATGTCTACATAACTTCTGAACACATACAAGGATGGCAATTCAACTACCTCTCTTGCCTGCCCATTTCAAAGCTTGATGACCCTTTCAATACAACAACTTTTTGTAATGTCTAACCTAAACTTCCCCTGTCACAGCTTGCAGCTATTACCTATTCTCCTGTTACTTCTTACTTGTGAGAAGAGGTCCACCTCTCTAAAACCTCCTTTCATTTAGTTCTAGACAGCAACAATTTCTATACAACTCCCTCAGCCACTCATCATAAGGCTTGTTCTCCAGACCCTTCACCACCCTTGTTGGCTTTCTTTGATCCTACTTCAGCATACCAACACCTTTCTTGTGGTCTGGAGTCTGAAACTGAACATAGTGTGGTCTCACTAGTGCCAGGTACAAAGGAACAATTAATTCCCTATTTCTGCTGGCAATACTACTTCTGATACCAGCAAAGATGCCACTGGTCTTCTTGGCCACCAAATCACACTGGTGCCTCATAGTTCGCTGACAGTCAACCAGTACTCTCAGAGCTCTTTCTGTTGAGCTGCTTTCCAGACACTTTCTCCCAAGTGTGTGGTATTGTACTGGGTGTTGTGACCCAAGTGCAGGACTTGGCACTTGGCTTTGTTGACCTATATACAGTGGGTCTCAACCCATCCATCCATCCATCCATCCATCTAGATGTTTTTGTAGGACTTCTCTTCCTAGATCAACACACCTGCCCAACTTGGTGTAGTCTGCAAATTTACAAAGGCTGCACTCAATCACCTCATCCAAATCATCATTAAAGATATTAAACAGGAGTGGCCCAATACTGAGACCTGGGGAAAATCACTCGTGACTGATCACCAACTGGATTTAACTCCTTTCACAACCGCTCTTTGGATCTGATGATCCACACAGCATTTAATCCATCAGAGTATACATCTCTCCAAGGCATTGGCAGTCAGATTTTCTACAAGAATGCTGTGGGAAATGTCATCAAAGTCTTTACTAAAATAAAGGAAGAAAGCACTCATAGCCCTTCACTTACCCAGTAGTTGGATCACCTTGTCATAGAAAAAGACAAGTTTTGCCAAGCAGAACTTGCCTTTTGTGATCTTGTGCTAAATAGGCCTGATCACCTGATCATCCTGTGAAAAACAACTGTCAAGATGATTTTCTCCATAGCCTTCCCTGGCATCACAGTCAGACTCAGAGGCCTGTAGTTGCTCAGATCCTCCTTCCAACACTTCTTGTAGAAGGACATTATTTTCTAATGGTTTCCTGTCTGCAGAGACCACCCTGGTTAGCCAGGACTGCCGATAAGCAATGTAATAAGTTAAATTTGTTCATGTAACTACTGATTTTTGTTTTCACTTCAGCTTTTGATACTGTTCATAGTCAATCTAAGATTAGTCAAAACTAAGATTGTCAGTACTGTCTCTGCCAAAAGTACTAGTTATTGGGGACTTGATCCTGAAGGGAACTGAGGGCCCCATATGCAGTGTTGACCCTCATCATAGGGAAGCCTGCACACTACCTGGAACCTGAATCAGTAATACCAGTACGACACTCCCTCATCAAATCAATTGACCATTACCCACTACTGATCTTCCAGACAGATGGGGAGGAAGCTGCATTTTGTAGCTTAAAGGGAATGAAGACAGACTTCAAGGCCTTGGGACAGCTGGTGAGGGAGTCTGGGGCTCAAATTATTTTATCTTTCTCTTCCATTTTCAGGTGAGGACATGGACTGGGATAAAAGGATTCAGTCCATAAATGCCTAGCTATGAGATTGGTGCTACAGATAAGGCTTTGGGTTCTTTGAAAATAGCTTCTTTTATGAGACACCAGATGTGGCAGTGATGCATGGGAAAGGTTTCTCTCAGAAGGGTAAAAGGCTTCTGGGAACAGGAATTAGCAGGTCTCATTCAGAAGGCTTTAAACTAGACTGGAAGGGGGGTGGAGTTGTTGCTGGGTATGCACTAGTGGGGCAGCACTCCAGTATTGACAAAGATGGTAGTAAACAGGACAATAATAGCACAGAGCTCACTAAGTGGTCAGGAAACTGGAATTGTAGGTGAAGGGAATAGAACTTGGCTCACCAGTGAGGATCCCAGGGGTAAAGAACAAAGAATAGGGATGAAATTGGTAACCAAGATCAAGTGCATCTACGCTAATGCATGTAGCATGGGCAGGATAAGCTGAAGGCCATTGTGCAGCATGACAGTTGTGATGTAGTTGTCATCACAGAAATGTGGTGGGATGACTGTAGTGACTGGAATGCTGTGATGAAAGGATATAAGCTCTTCAGAAGGGGCATAGAAGGAAGGAGAGATAGGGGTGTGGTCTTTTGAGTTAGGGAGTTTTTTGAGTGTAAAGAAATTTATTTCAGATACAATAAGTTGAATGTTTATGGTTTAGGATGAAAGAGAAGGCCAATAAGGGAGATACTGTGCTGGGAGTCTGCTGTAGACCACCCAGTTAAGATGAGCAAATATTCTATAAACAGCTGGCTGAAGTCTTGCAATCACCAGCCCTTGTTCTGGTTGGGGAGTTCAACCTACCAAACATCTGCTGGAACTCTAGCACAGGAGAGAGCAGACAGGCTAGGAGGTTTCTTGAGTGTATGGAAGTTAATTTCCTTCACACAACTGATAGACTAGCCTACCAGAGATGGTGGTTTGCTTGCTATCCTCTTCACAAAGAGAAGGACTAAAGTGAGATATGATGGTCAGTGGCCATCTTGGGCTTAGTGATCATGAATTGGTTAAGTTCTCAATTCTTAGTGATGTAAAGAGGGCAGTTAGAAGAACCTCCACCTTGGATTTCCAGAGGGCAGACTTTGGTCTCTTCAGAACACTAGCTGAGAAAGTCCCTGGAGAGAAAGTCATGAAGGGCAAAGGAATTTAGGAAGCATGGACACTCTTCAAGAATGAGATCTTAAGGGCACAGGAGAAGGCTATCCCCATGTGTTATAAGATTAAAGGGTGGGTAAAATGGCCAGCCTGGTTGAATAGGGACCTCTTGATGTTACTTAGGAAGAAAAGGAGGGCTTAACCCCTTTGGAAGAAGAGCCAGGCAAC
>VZRI01010257.1:0-18058 GCA_013397515.1 Upupa epops
CTTCTATAACCCAGGACAGTGACGAATGGGACCAAGAAGCTCCTTAGAAAATATGGAGTTAAATCTGTTGGCCCAAGTGATCTCGCCAGCATACTCCCTCCCTCATAAATATGTAACTCAGATGCAATAGTGCATGCAGCACTTACCCAGTGTTAGTATCTAAGTCTTATTTTCCTGCACTGAGGGCTGAGGGTGTTGTGTAGTAAGACAAGGCAATACTATCCAACAGGTTTTTTAGTTGGATCACTGATAATACTTTCTCCTTTAACTCCAAGTGCTGGCATACGAGCCCAGTTTCTTTAAAGCAGAAGACACTGAATGCTCTGTTTCTTGCACCTTGGTGGTCTGAGCTCCTTCACACTGCTATCTTGGATAAGGAAGCTGAATGGCTCTGCAACTGCCTCATGGGTGGCACCTCAGAAAGCACGGAGGAAAAAGGGAAATCCCATTGATGCTTAAATTTCTTCAGCTATTGCAAGTACTGTTCCTGGATCAGAAGTAAATCCATGCTTCATGGGTTTAATAACATGCTAACAGACTTTTCATGACCTCTTAAAAGCAGCTTGTTTGCCATGTTGTGTCTGCCCAGTGCACATGGAACTTTAGTGACAGTGATGGATGAAAGAACTGAATCTTCATGAGTAAATGATGCTACAGTTACTTCTAAAGTCTATTTGGCTCCCAAAGCTTCCAATGTGCAGAAGTGTCACAATTTTCTAGACAATTAAGACAAACTTACCCTCACTTTGATATTTTATTTCTTTCTTTTATACAATTTTCCAAAGAAAACATTTTAAAGTTACAGGTCTGATATTAGTCTTTGGCTCAGTTTAGCTTGTCCGTTGTTCTCAATTTGTACGTTAGACTGCTGAAATCTGGTTTGAGGGGAAAGGAAGAAAAGAGGAGACAAAGAAAAGCAGAGCCTGACAGGCATAAATATAGCATTCCGGCATGTCTGTGCTTGCAATCAGCAGCCTAAAGAGCTCTGCTATGATCATCAAGAGATGATGCCTACCAATCAGTCCTTGAAGACTGCCCGCTAGGATCTCTTGTTGAGGATGTAACTGAACCTGCAATTCCCTGAAGGCTGTTTTTATTCCATTTTGCAACCAAAGGAGAAATAAGGGAAGCGCTTTCCTTTCCAATGCATTAAGTGATCTGGATCAAAGGGATTAGTATCGTGGCCTAAAAAGTTATTTTTTAGAGCCATAATAGAATGTATACTGCTTTTTTTATTTTCCATAGAATTGTTGAAGACATAAATCAAGTCACGTAGTATTGATTGTAGAATATATTTGCAGATGTCACCCCTCAGTATAAAAAGACTCAATGTCTAAGTGTTTTCTTTTCTGGTGCTATAGGATTTTATACATTCGGTAGAGCAGATGCAAAATGCATTATATGATTCTCTGAGTTCAGATTTTTTCCAGACTACAGGCGTTACTTTTATGATGCCCTGAATGGAATGACAGATTACATTTTCCTGATTTATACACCATTACAACCAGTGATATTGCTGTCACGACTGCTGCTCTTTCTCATTACACAACATTATATGCTCCCTCGCCCAGAAATGAAATAAGTTGCAGCATTCCCAAATACCAGAGACACAGGTCAATTCCCATCATGAGTCTTGCTTGCTCACCCTGGGAACTTTTCCATTTTAGACCTCAGTCTACAGCTTCTCTTACCGATGGTTTCCATTCCCTTGCCTTATCTGGGGTATACATGGTATCCCATTCTTCATTTTAGATGTGCTGTTTGGAGACAGGCACCAAAACAATAAATCACGGGGCTAGGTTATTTTTAGGCCACATTTCCGAATCAACATTGAGACTATTTCTGAAGAACCTGCACAAGGAACTTACTGTGAGCATACACAAATAAATGACACAATTCAATGGTTTAATACTATCTGCCAAGTTAAACTACTGCAGAGCAGCTGTGTACATTTAAAATGATCCCTGGCACTTCTGAAGAGTTCATAAATCAGCAGCAACCTACTTTCTTCCAATTAAGAGAGTTAAAGGAAAAAAAAAATAGAAATTAATGTGTCTAGGACATAAGTGACATCTCTATACACTTGTGAATATGAATCAGGAAAAAAGTCGCTTAGGATTCTATTATTAGGATTATTAGGATTACAGTCATTTTAAAATGACTATTTTTGTAAGTGCTTCAGTTGTTGTACAAAGTATTGTTGTAAGGAGTCTCGCTTGAAGCCAATCAGTGGCATGAACTAAAATCCATGGAAGAAATGAAAGAGAACCATCAACCAAACCACAAAAGTACCTCACTGATGCCTCAATTTATGGCTCTCTCAACCAAGAGTCACATGAGGTGTACACTCTCTATGGGGAGTCATACATCATCATTTAGAACTCAGCCTGAAAGCAGTCACTAAAATATTGAATACTGCTTTTAAGAACCACATTACACAGATCCACTATTTAAACTTCCCCACCCAGGTGTTGACATGGATAGTGACCACTGCAGTCTCATTATATAACTGTGTGCCCCTGGTTCTTGCACCCTGCTACAGCGAACACCGTAGGAGATGAGGCATCAGTGAGTATGTACTACCTAAAGCAGTTTCTTCTGTTTGCTCATCTTGTCTCTTGCAATTTTTTGCCTTCTCAGCATCTTCTTCAGTTAGTATTAGTTACTCTCTTGATGTAGCTGGATCTTTGTCCCAACCATATTTGACATTGATTGTTTATTTGTGTGATTACATCCTGAAAATGTGTACTTTTCTTTAGCTTAGATATTACTAAGGGAAGCAGAAGGAAGAGGAAAGACATTAATGAAAATTTTTAAGAGCTAATAAGTTGAAAATAAGCTCTCAAACCAGCAGTTTTCTGCAGGAACCAATACCCCTTTAACCGTGACATCTCCCTTTGCTCTCCAGCAGGTTTCTCACATATACTCCAGAAAGTTCCACATGTCTGTTGTCTCTTTTCCTCCTGTGCATGCCTGAGTAGATGGCTCCCATTAGGAAGTGCTTTTCAGCAGTGTGAGACAGAAATGAATCACAGAATGTTAGGGGTTGGAAGGGACTTTGAAAGATCATCTAGTTCAACCCCCCTACCAGAGCAGGATCACCTACAGTACATCATACAGGAACAGTCCAGTATGGTTTTGAATATCTCCAGAGCAGGAGACTCCCCAACCTTTCTATCAGCCTATTCTGTGACCCTCACAGTAAAAAAACCCAATAATTATTATTATTTATTTACTCAAACCCTTCTATTTTCATTTGGATACTTCCTAATATCCTGGTTCTCCCCATCCATACTTTGGAGGATGGCTATCTTTCACTCGGTGCTCTGGCAGTACGGAGGATTAATGTATGTCTAATTGCCAGTGTGTCTGGAGTGTGCTGGGATCTGCTTCTTGTTAACCAGACTATCACTGCACATGTGAAACAGAAATTACATTAAAGTGTATCTTCTTGTTTTAAGGTTACAGCAATTCAAGCTGCTTTTGTGGTAAACCGAGTATGGAATGGATAAGGTTTGGAGGACTGGGAGACAAGCCTGGGTCAATGCTGCTGTATATTGCCATAATGAGTTCATTGTATCATATAGCTGTAACTCAAACTAGTGCATAACCATTTCAGCATGGTATGATGTTAATTTAATTGGAAATAGAAGGCTGGCTTTAGTACAGATTTGTAAAGTGTTTCACAAAATTACCATATCACTTGATTCTTCCATGGTGTTATTTCTCGTGCCAGCTGTCTCTGGTGACACTGATCTATTTGACAATTCAAACAGGGATATTTTAGGCCTGGAGAACTCCAGGAACTGGATGAGGAGATGTTTCCCACTAATGACATAGCCCTTCTGTAAAGCTGACAAGCATTCAAGAGTGCTCTAACTCACTTTGCAGGTTCATCACGGCTCACACTCATTTGACGACAAAGCTGAGGAGCTCCTGTTCTTCAAGTGAAAGCTGATTGATAAATACAAAGTGCAAGCA
Organism: Upupa epops; assembly: GCA_013397515.1. Taxonomy (NCBI): domain Eukaryota; kingdom Metazoa; phylum Chordata; class Aves; order Bucerotiformes; family Upupidae; genus Upupa; species Upupa epops. The sequence continues at coordinate 3,982 of VZRI01010257.1, forward strand.
AACATCAGTATGTGGATGTGCTTCAGGAAGCGAGTCAGGTGAATCACACCAGTCAGCTGGAAAAAGGGCTTGGGTTACTAGGGACTGAGATGAGTTCCACAGGGCTTCCATGTGGGAGTGCCAGTGCACAGCAGGATGACCATAAGCCAGCAATGTGTAGTGTAAAGGTCAGATGCTCCTACCCTTTATTGAACACTCCTGTGGTCTGTCTGTTCACAGTAGGCAGCAAAATGCAGCCAATATCTCTTTAGGGGCCAGAGATATGCTTCCCCGGTAAAGACTGAGTGCATGCAAAATCATATGTGGACACATGTTCTGAGCTCATTTCTGAACTCACTGTGTCCTGAGTACCATACGCATGATCCAGAAAAGTCGAGTGTGTTTTCTGGAGAAACATTCACGCAGGACTGGCATGGCAATTGAACGTGGCTTGAATAGCAAACAATTTGTCTAACAGGAAGGAATTTAACCACTATAAGGTAACTCCTTCCTTAAATGCAGCTATGAAATTCACTGACTTGGCTAACTTTGCTATAGACAACTCATGCATAAAAGTAATGTTGAAATTGTTTATACGTTTATTGTTGTGTTATTATTTTTACAGACTCTCCCACAGCATCCTCACAGCCAAACTGAGGCAGTGTGTTCTGGACAATGGGGTAGTGAGGTGGATTGTGAACTGGCTGCAGGATAGAAGCCAAAGAGTAGTGGTCAATGGGGCAGAGTCTGTGTAGAGGCCTGCATCTAGTGGAGTCTGTCAGGGGTCAGTACTGGGACCGGCACTGTTCAATGTATTCATCAACTACCTGGATGAGGGATTAGGGGGCACTGCCAGCAAGTTTGCTGATGACACAAAGCTGGGTGGTGTTGCCGACATCCCAGCAGACTGTGCTGCCATTCAGTGAGACCTGGACAGACTAGACAGTTGGGCAGACAGAAATTTAATGAAGTCCAACAAGGGTCAGTGTAGCGTCTGGGCAAGAACAACCCCAGGGATCAGTATAGGTTGGGGAACAGTGTAGAAGAAAGGGACCTGGGGGTCCTAGTTGACATCAGGATGACCATGAGCCAGCAGTGTGCCCTTGTGGCCAAGAAGGCCAATGGCATCCTGGAGTGGATTAGAAGAGGGATGGTTAGTAGATCAAGAGATGTTCTCCTCCCCCTCTATTCTGCCATGGTGATGCCACATCAGGAATATAACGTCCACTAAGCCTCTCTCACATGACTGTTGTCTTCGATAGCCTCTGCAGAATCTTCCACAGGGAAAGCTCAGTCACCACCTGACATGATAACTAGTATGAAAACGGTCACCAATATCTTGTACTAGCCCACCAAACTGGGTAGTGGTGAGAAAGCTGAGGTGGTGTGTAAATTCCCAGTGGCAGAAAAGCAGGAGATTGAGTGTAGCACTAGTATATAAATGTTAGAGAGCTGAGCCAGGAAACAGGTTTAGACACCTCAGTCCCTGCTGTTACATCCTCTTTCAGCTGCTGTTGCCCAGAGAGCAGCTATAATATGTGAGTATATCTACTTGCCCCTCTGCATCTCACTAGGCTAAGCCTCAACAGCATTGTACTGCTTTGCTCTGCCATGCATAAGCAGGTTTTTACAAGACTGATTCCAACCCCTGTCTGCTAGCAAAAATGCCACTGTAAAAGGAGGTCAGGAAACAGTAAGTAAAGCAATGTTCAGGTGATACACTGCTGCTCGAGTCCAAAACTGTGATTCTGCAGCCTTTAATATGTCGAGCCCTGCAGCATCAAGCTCAGCTGGCTTCTTGCCTTTTTTGAAATTGTATTTTAACTCTTCCCCAGCAGCCACATCTGCTGGGTTCACAGAAGAGCTCGACTTAACCATACAGAGAAACTTAGCATCCCTGCCCTAAAAGCCCAGAGGACATACTTCAGGAGGCTCTCCTCAAGCACACCTAACAGCTCTGGCAGGCTCTGATTCCTGGCAAGCAGCAGTTAAGGCTGCCGTGATGGTGCTTTTCAGGGCTTTCAAGGTTACCCAACAGGAGAAAGTGCTCCTCAGTGTCCTGAGTAAAAAAGAGATGCTTTGCCTTCCTTATTGGAGAATTCCCTTGATACAAGCTGTGGATGCTGCACAGAGAGGGACCTCCCTTATAGCCCTGTGGAGGGGATTAGATTTAAGATATCTGGTGCCCTGTACCTGCCACAAAGCAGGGTGACTCTGTGCAATTTCAGTCCAGAAGCTTCAGCCTGGGACAACCTGGCTTTCTCTACAGAGCCTGGGAAGACAGAGAACTTGACATCTGTTCCAGACAGCAGACACCTAAAAACTCATCACTAAATCCTCTCCTGGCCCTACTGCTTAGGAATCAAGTTCTCCTTTGTGTGCAAAGAAAGCCCAGTTTACTGTGCTGAAATGTTTTATAATTTCCACTAAATGAATGAGTAGGAAATGGAAGATTTTCCATTCTGTATAGTTAAGAAATTGTTATCAGTAAATGTGAGTAACGTTGCAGAGTTTAATTTTCTGAGGAAATCTGTGTTTATTTTAGAGCAGATAGTAGGGCTGAGCTGTTTTTTAGATTTCATGCCCCTGATGAAGCAATATTTTCCAAATGTTGTTTACAGTTTCCACCTAACAAAGCAGTATTATGTACATGTGTATGTGTATATATTTGTCTCCTTAAGTAGGCATTCTGAAAGGAATCCATATCACACTTGAAAATCATAGAATCATTAGGGATCACAATGGACCTTGAAAGATCATCTAGTCCAATCCTCCTGCCACAACAGGATCACCTAGACCAAGTTGCACAGGAACACATCCAGGCTGGGCTTGAATGTCTCCAGAGAAGGAGACTCTACAACCTCCCTGGGCAGCCTCTTCCAATGCTCTGTCACCCTCACCGGGAAAAAGTTCCTTCTGATATTGAAATAGAACCTCCTCTGTTCCAGCTTGCACCCAATGCCCCTTGTCCTATCACCAGATGACCTTGAGAAGAGCCTGGCTCCATCCTCCTGACACCACCTCTCACACATTTGTAGACATGAATGAGGTCACCCCTCAGCCTCCTCTTCTCCAAGCTCAAGAGACCCAGCTCCCTCAGCCTTTCCTCATAAGGGAGGTGCTCTACTTCCTTCATCATCTTTGTTGCTCTATGCTGGACACCCTCCAGCAGCTCTGTGTCCTTCTTGAACTGAGGGGCCCAGAAATGGGCACAATACTCCAGATGTAGTATCACTAGTGCAGAGTAGAGGGGGAGAAGAACCTCCCTTTATCTGCTAACCACTCTGCCTGGATATATCTGACAGAGATAAGAGAAGTATATGATTGGTTTTATGATTATTTTTTACTCTCCTCTCCCATCCAGCAGGTTTAAAAGCCAATGTTTCAGTTAAACTACAAAATATGTTGAGACTGTCACCTAAAGAGTAGTATGATCAACATAAATGGCTTTCAAGCAATCATAATCTGCCCACTTTAAAAGAAAGACATACTTCATAGCTATAGAGTACACGGCTCGATGGAAGGAAAATTCCACTGAGTATTTTATCAGCTGGCTGCCATTCTCTGTATGTGAGCCAATAAAAATGGAGAATTTTATTGGGAAGCAATAATTTCCTCTCTATCAACTCTTGCAAGCACTATTACATCAAATCCCAAGAGTGCTCACAGAAACAAAACACCCTTTTAAATGTTTTCCCAAGATACGATGCAGCCATTCCATCTATCACTTGGACCTCTCTATTTCACCAAACACACTCATATTGAGTCAGCAGAAGTCTGAGCCTCAGCTAGCACAGTGATATGAAAAGTACTACAGGCTTGGTAAGGCTTGACCTCATTATTATTATTAGTAGTAGTATTAGTATTAGTATTAGTATTATACTATTATTCTTATATTGTTATTATATTTTATTATTATTATTATTAATATAAGATTAATATTTAATATTATTATTAATAATAGTAATTTTGGAAGGTCATAATAGTGGTCTATTTTGGCTGTGATGTAATGCAGTTCTAAATGGGAGTGGCAGGAAGAGCAGAGTTTTATTGAACAGCTCTGGTTACACAGGGAAGGGATGTGAAGAACCTTTTCAACACAGGAAGCCATAGTCATTCCCTTGACCAGAGGCAACACTTTAAACCAAACTAAACAGAAATCAGGTGACTGGAAGAGCACCTGCATATTCCCAAGACTGTTTGGCTATTGGTCTTTGAGACCTAACCATCTGAACCAAAACATAAGTCAGATTATTCTTTATGACCTTAGAAAGCCTTAACGCTACTCCCCAACCATTTATGCCTTTACAGCAAAGCTTTGTTAATATGCTACATTTAAATAATCTCCCATTTTGTAGCTGGCTGAGATGGGTAACAGGCCATTTCTTCAGCTTCAGTTTCAGCCTGCTACAATAAATAAAGTCAAGCTTTGTTTAGATCTCTCTGTTCATACGATACTGGACTTTCCATGTTGCTACCCAAACCCCAAAGGAACCTCTAACAATATTTAAAAGCAACTGTTCTTTTGTCATCAGTGTCAGTCCATGTTCCTCCTTTTATTCAGCTGGTTAGTCAGACCCAAAAGTGAGACAAAAGAGAACAACTAGGGTTAACACCCTAACAATGCTCCAAAGTCTTTCAGCATTAGACAAATCCATGGATAACTGGAGCACACAAGAGAAACCTGTTCCCCTCCAGTAGCTCTGAAATACATGGAGGCAGCATTTGCACTTGAAGACAAAGTGGTGGTAGTGAGGTGGAAAGAGGGCTGTGCTTTCTGGACTTCCTGCTTCTAGCTCTGGAATCCTAGAATCATAACAGAATCATCAAAGTTGGAAAATACCTTCAACATCATCAAGTCCAACCATCCCCACTATAACCTCTAACTATTAAACCATCTCTTGAAACACCATGTCTACCTATTTTTTCAACATCTTCAGGGACAGTGCCTCCATGACCTCCTGGGGCAGCCTGTTGCAAGGGCTCACCAGTTCAGGAGACCAGTGGAGGACAAACCCTGTGCTAACTGAAGCTTTCCAAACCCATGAAAGCCATGGAATCACCCAAATCCATGCCACACAAGTGTTGAATTATCTTACCTGAAGAACCTAATTCAGCTCTTATTGTTTTAACTCCAGACCCCCAAACTGCCTGGCAGAAAATAATCCCAAACCCTGATCTAGTTACTGAATTGAGTCAGTGCTGAAGTGGTGGAAAGGCTCACTACATCCTAATAGAGATGAAGGTAGAAAACACTGCTTCTAGACCCAAGCATTTGCACTTGCTTTGGGTAACCTTCCTAATCTGCAGTCAGCATTTTCTCTTGAAAGCCCATAGAGGCAAAGAGACAGTTTTCCAACAATATTTGTAAACAGGTATCTATCATCTACAGACCACCACCACCACCACCACGCTTACCAGGACAATATGCATCAGGAAAAGATGTTCTTTGCCTTGTGATGATCCAAAGCTTTTAACCTAGTCCAGCTGAGCATCAAGAAATGAACAATCACTTGAAGGCAGAAAAAACCCAGCTGTTGACACCAATAGCAACAGTCCTGCTGAATCATTTCATTTAATGGTCCTCTAATTTTGCAATCAATATTTTCCTCCTTGAAGCAGGGTCCCATCCACCGGGGATGCATCATCCTTTTCAACTCTTAAAGACTCATCAGTCAAAGGAAAGCTTTCTCCCATCTTGCTGCAGCTAGTGTTTCTGCATAAATGAAATATATCCTGTTGCTGTCCCAACGTTAAGACCCAACCCATGAAGACAGTTTTCTCCCCTGGCACTGGGGATAGGACGATGGAGCCCTATCACTAAACCTGTGACCTGTCTATACAGCAAATGTCCCCAGTCCATCTGAAAGACAATATCAGGAAAGGTTGCTCTGGTTTAGTTTGGTTGAATTTGAGCCTGTTTCATGCTGAAAGAGATCATAAGGAGGAGTGGGAACCATTGTTTTGCTTTTCCATTGATCATTGTGGATAACTGCAGGATCATTGGCATGATGCACAAACAGCTGGAGCCAGATCTGCCATCCCTTCTGCCTGAAAAAAGAGAAGGGGAAGAGGAGGGGATGCTCTGAATCACAGAATCATAGAATCATAGAATCATAGAATCATAGAATCATAGAATAATAGAATCATAGAATCATAGAATCATAGAATCATAGAATCACAGAATCAGAGAATCAGAGAATCAGAGAATCAGGGATTCATAGGATCATTAGGGATTGGAAGTGACCTCGAAAGATCATCTAGTCCAATCCTCCTGCCACAGCAGGATCACCTAGACCAAGTTGCACAGGAACACAGCGAGGAGGGTCTTGAAAATCTCCAGAGAAGGAGACTCCACAACCCCCCTGGGAAGCCTGTTCCAATGCTCCATTATGCTGGTTTTCAGTGTTTCTCTCCCCTTCACACAACTAAACCAGATTTAGAAACTAAGTGTTCTGGAAAAAATAATAATAATACTACTAATAAAAAGATATTTATTGAAAAACATTGACATGAAATTGTCTAACTTTTCTAATTTTTCTTCCATGTTCCTCACTGAAAATCTTTCTGGGAATTTAACCTCAAGTTAAATGTTCAGTCAATCTAAACCTGTGTTTCAGGCCAGTGAGATACCTAACACATGTTAGTGCAAAGCTGCTGACTGTTTTTCCCACCAGAACACTGGGAGCTCTCATGTGTCACTGGGAGCTTCAAGTATAATAGATTTCTTTTTGTTTTAAGCAATTTCCTTGACTGATCAGTGAATTACCCTGTCACGCATTTAGCAATTAATTTTCATATTGTTACGAGCAATCGTGCTGAATGAAATGAATGATATGAAGGGTATCTCTTTAGCTTGGAGAAGAGGAGGCTGAGGGGTGGCCTCATTAATTTCAATTTGTTAATACAAATATGTGAGGGGTGGGTGTCAGGAAGATGGAGCCAGGCTCTTCTCAAGGTCATCTGGTGATAGGACAAGGGGCTATAGGTGCAAGCTGGAACAGAAGAGGTTCCACATAAATATCAGAAGGAACTTCTTCCCAGTGAGGGTAATAAAGCATTGGAACAGGCTGCCCAGGGGGGTTGTGGAGTCTCCTTCTCTGGAGACGTTCCAGACCAACCTGGATATGTTCCTGTGCAACTTGGTCTAGGTGATCCTGCTGTGGCAGGGGGATTGGACTAGATGATCTTTTGAGGTCCCTCTCGATCCCTAATGATTCTATTGTCAGTTTTTATTAACCTCTCTTAACACAGGAAATACCAATACTTAATAGGAGGAGGGGGGAGGGAATGCAAGCAGAAAGGTTTATCTTCTCTGTCTTGTATCTCAAAAAATTCAAAATACTGAATTTCATGAGTCACACAGCAATTCAGCTAGCTGGCTGGATTCTGCTGAGTACCAGCCACAAAAATTCCACCTCAGGCCTCTGATGTTTTGAAGTCAACCTGTGCACAGGCAGTACCATAAAAAGAAGAAAACAATCAGAACAAAACACAAAGGCCACCTATAGCATTTCATTGACATGAATTTGGAAGGAATGTGAGGAAAGTAATTAAAGCCCAGGCAGTAGGGAGAACAGGAAGAAAAGCAAGAAGCAGTAATTAATTTAAAATATTATGATGTCTCTCTCTGCAAATTCTTTAATTTTCATGACCTCAAAGTAACATCTTGTACTTCAGGATGATGACCATCGTAGGTTATAGACACCTAGCCGCTATGCTACGTGTAATAGATGAATAAAAAGAACAATTGTTTTGGCTTCAGCACGATGGAGAACTTTGATGGCATCCTAGTAAAACATAGAACATTTATTGCCATGATAAACTGCTCTTGAGGGAGTGATTTCCCTGCCCTCCCAGCTGGAGCTGTCGTGCTGTAATGACAGAGTGGGTAAGGAAGGGATGGAACAATAGTGAAGTCAAGGAGCTGGAGCCTGACCTTAACAGAGTGGGTGGTATTTGCTGCACTCCAGAAAAGCAAATAACTCCCTCAAAGGTGATAGATTTTACTGTGGAGTAGAAATAACAAAGCTGAGAAATAAAGTGGAGCAAACATGTTATGAAAGTGCCTTAAAGGAACTGGAGGGGGGATCTGCTTGTCAATAATTGAAAGAGACAGAGAGACAGAGAGACAGAGAGACAGAGAGACAGAGGTGAGAGGAGAGGCAAAAGGAGAAAAATAAAACAAGAAAAAGAACAAAATATAAAGGAAAATAGAAAAAGAAAAAGCAAACCTAATGACTGGGAGAGGTGTTCTTGATTAAATGCATCACTCAGTACCATGTCCAAAACACATCAAGCCACTTCATGGAACACCTCGCCTGACGGCAAGGGTGTAATTGAGTAGTTAGTACTGGAAAGTTTTTTTCTGTTCTCTCTTTTTTGTGAGCCCAGGACTGCAGAGACCTACAGAAATATCCTTCTTGGTCACTACCTCACTAAAGAACAAGAGCAGGAGAAACTCTGAGCTCTCCAAAGCACAGGGAAATACTTTTGTGTGTGTGTGTGCGTGTGTAGGGCAACTACCTGTACCTTTTAATGATTCCTGCCTACTGCTTTTCCATAAAGCCTGAGAATGAGAAAGACCAGAGACCTACTCAGTGATGTAAAAAATTAGGAGTTGCTTTGGTACCAGTGACTTTAATCCGGTTGCATTTGCTGTGTGCAGACAAAACACGACATTGCTCACAATTTGTACACTGGTAACTTGAAAAGGGTCAGTTTTTCAAAGCCGAAATAAATCAGTAGAATGACTGACTCAGCAGTGGTATTGTTCAAGGATAGTTTATTTGCTCAGCAAAACACTGCAGGTCAACAGGAAAAAAAGATTCAAGCTGGAAGGAGACATGAAAGCTGAAAAAAACCCCATTAATATCCATGCGGAATGATAGAAAAGGGGGAAAAAATCAATGAATGCAAGTTCCAAGTTTATATGTCTCACAGCTGATTTAAGAGGAAGGTAAAGGGACCACTGAAGTACCCGGTGCCTCTTCTGCAGGGGTATTTTTCCAAAACCTGTGTAATAAAAGATCCTCTCTCAGCCTGAGGTACTTTTATGGCTCCTGTTCATATTGCATTAAAGTGCTTCAAAACAGAAAGGTATTTAATTTTACGATGCACTCTGGAGAAGCAGATGTCTCTTTTGCTGCCAAGTCATAGTGGAGAAGCAGGTACAGAGAGACCTCAATGTGAGGTGGGTGCAAGAGCAAAACAAAGTCACATCTCTGAAAAGATGTAACTGAATGATGGTAACTGCCCCTTTGAATCCTTAGGATAAAGACAACATTATTATTATTATTGTCATCATCATCACCATTATCTTTATTATTGTTATGATTATTATTATTACATTGGTTTTATTTTTTACTATTATTAATTATTATTGCTACTATTGTTATTATTGTTATTTAACATTATTAGCATTATTATTATTATTATTAGCATTATTATTATTACTACTACTATACAAAGCTATAGCTGGAGACTACAAACATCCCAAAGAATGTACAGAATTAGCAAAGAGGAAAGAATTGCTAAACTGAACGTTGATGAGGTAAGGCAACATGAGTAACAAGATATATTCTTGTTATTCTTGCAGAGACTGCATAGATCTCAGGTTCTGCATGTGTCCTGGCATGAGTCAAACCTAAATTTGGAATTGATTGGCAAATTAGCAATGTGGCTTTATCTTCAGGCTGTTTGATGGAAACCATAAACTGTGCTGATAGCTACTGGAGAGGTCATCAGATCAGATGTTTCTATGCATGTGAAGGAGTTATTACTTCCTTTTATTCTAGATGGAGTGATGAGACAAGATCATTACCCTGAAAAAGACTCTTATAAACTGTAGGTGAATATCTGTGCTATTATTCAGCTTTTCTTTAAAGCACCATCTTTCAAAAACTGAGTGGCAGTCAGCAGCTATCTCATACTGTGTCCAACTCCATAGGCTCCTCCTCCTCAAACACCTTCCCCACCCTCTGGTCTCTAGTGGAAGACCTCAGCTGCCAGGATACACTAGAATAGGCTATAACACCCCCACTCATCATTGTTTTCTGCTGCTGTTTGCATTTCCACAGCCCATTTTCCCTTCTCCTCCTGCATGCTGGGCCTAAATTCCCTGTCTTCATGAGAAGAATAGTTACTACTGTTTGGGACTGCAGCAGGGAGCAAGCATTTAGGGTAGTCAAGTGGGGATCAAGTCAAGCACACCTGAAGGATGCTGCCTCTCAGGTTGCCTAGAGGCTCACCTCAAAGCTATTTCTCGTATGCCACCATCTCCGACCCCCTTTCCCTTGCCCACGAGCTTCAAGAATTGCACTTCTCACAGAATTATACAGAAGGTTAGGGATTGGAAAGGACCTCAAAAGACCATATAGTCCAATCCTTACTGATGCAGTTATCCCGCAGGTCAGTAGAAGGCTTCACTCAAAAACATAGCTTGACACAAACTACCCCTTGTGCAGAAGGAAAAAGGGGGAGATGCTATTACAAACGTGCAAGGGTGTGGATGAGACATCCAGCTCTTTGTATGTCTAAGAGAAGAATCATTTCCAAATGCAGTGAGAAAGCATCTTCATCTTTAACACTCTAGATCACAACATTGCAACACATGCTGCAGCAGCTGTACTAGAAGGCAGTTCACTCGTACAAAACACAGACAACCTCCTGGACCACAGCTCCTAGAAGATCTCTTGCCAACCCCAAATGATACACTGTACTATACGGCACAGCTCTGTAAACCACTTTACTCAAATCAGCAACAAATTCACTAATTTTATTCTTTTTTTCTCTTTTTTTTTAAAAAAAAAAAAATCTGTGTTTACCAGAGTACTTTTCAGTACTGAAAGCTTTAAATATTGTAGCCCTGCAGAGCTGATACTTTGCAGGATAAATGCTCAGCAGTGAAAGCATCCCCTGGAATAGTTGAAAACTGATTTACAAGTCTGTGTCTGTGCAAATTGTTGAAACTGAGCTTTTCTGATCTTCTAATCTGTGGCAGAGCCAAACCTACACCCGGTGGGAGCTGCACTGCATAGCTGTGATTACTTAGGTAAGTTGCACAATACCATCTTCCCCAGCAAGGACATGGCTCCCCTTGGAAAAGAACCATAAATCTCCTTGCAGAGTGAATTTCAAACCTCTGGGCTATTGAATCACCCTGCTGCTTGCAGACACTTTCTGAAAGGACATTTAGCTGCTGGAGAGGGTGCAGAGAAGGGCAACTGGACTGATTATGGGTCTGGAGCACAGATCTGATGAGGAGAGGCTGGGAGAGCTGGGGCTGTTCAGCCTGGAGAAGTGGAGTTGCTTTCTACAACTACCTGAGTGGAGGTTGTAGTGGGGTGAGTGATGGTCTCTTCTCCCTACAGACTGGTGAGAGGCCAAGAGGAAGTTCCTTCTGATATTTAAATGGAACCTCTTGTGTTCCAGCATGCACCCAATGCTCCTTGTCCTATTACCAGATGACCTTGAGAAGAGCCTGGCTCCATCCTCCTGACACCCACCCCTCACATATTTATAGACATTAGTGAGGTTACCCCTCAGCCTCCTCTTCTCCAAGCTCAAGAGACCCAGCTCCCTCAGCCTTTCCTCATAAGGGAGGTGTTACACTTCCTTCATCATCTTTGTTGCTCTATGCTGGACACCCTCCAGGAGCTCTGTGTCCTTCTTGAACTGAGGGGCCCAGTGGGGCACCAGGAGGACCTCAACATCCTTTCTCTGTGTAACAGGGACTCCCTTGGTACAGGGTCTTTCAGCTAACAGGGGTTAGGTATGGTGGGCTAGTTCTTCCCTTCCCAGTGAAAGTACTGGGGAGGGAAATGTGGGAGTTGTACACATTTTTCCATTAGCACTACTACACAGCCACCAGTTTATCTTGAATATTATTTGTGTGCACGTGTTCAATACATCCTTGCAAGGGCCACAGCAACACTGCGATAGAACGTATGTATACACCAAATTATGTAAAATAAGTAATTCCTCATAATTCAATATGACATTCTTCCTTTAATTTAAAACTAATCAGGGAATAAGAAACTGAAACCAGCTGTAAGCTTTCACGTTATGTCTCTCTGGGGAAATGTACATAAAGTTAGGATTTGTTTTCACCCAATGGAAATTTTGCGATTTCACACAGCCGCTCTTTTCGTTTAAGCTGCTTCTTTATTACATTTTCCATAACAGAATTTACAGTCCTCACAGAATAAAAAGCAATTCTACTGCATTTTTATTTTTTTCCTTGGGCGATGGTCTTGCCCTACCTTCTCCTGCTCCAAACATGAGAAGATTAAACACGTAAGTGTTTTGAGTAATCTGCCTATCTCGGCCATAAATTCAGGAGGCAGGAAAGACTTTTTTTATCTGTAAAATACGCCTCAAAACTGCACGGCCAGGCACGATGAGCACGTTTGGGCTTGGTTTTTTTCAACATTCATAGAGTAAATAATCTTTTAGCAAACCACATCCAAAGGCCTTTTAAAGCTCTCTCTTCCACATCTATCAATCCTGCCCAACAATGCAGAGCTAAAACGCACAGTGAGCTCAGAAGTTAACACTTCCAGCAATTAAAATATTCCACTGAGCATTCCGGTTTGGAGACGCTGGTAGAGAGTGCAAAGGAATGCAAATCCTCATGGCACAAAAGGACACACAGCCCCTGTAGCTGGTTAGCTACACCTCAGCTATTAAATGAGCAGGGAGAGAACAAACAGCAGCACAAGATGAGCAGAAGTCTCAATTTTCTGCATCCAGGGAGAAGCAAATAATCTGATTACAGCCTTCCATTTCTCTGGAAGCCAGTTCCTGATGAGAGTTTTGAGAAAACACTCTGCTGCTGAAACCTGCTCAAATAAAAGACAGATTCGTGAACAGCGATGCCTTGTTAGTCCAAAGTTAATGGTAACAACAACCTCTTAATATGTATTTATAATCTTCTGGAAATGAGAGGCTGACCCAAGGCAAAATTTAACAGTGGAACTGACAATTAGAACAATTGTCAACAATTCCTTTTTCAGTTATCATAGAGTCATAGAATCATAGAATCATAATCAGGGATCGGAAGGGACCTTAAAAGATCATCTAGTCCAATCCCCCTGTCACAGCAGGATCACCCAGACCAAGTCCAGGAGGGTTTAAAACATCTCCAGAAAAGGAGACTCCACAAACCCCCGGGGCAGCCCCCTCCAGTGCTTGGTCACCCTCACTGGGAAGAAGTTATAGAATCAGTCAGGCTTGGAAGGGACCACAGGATCATCCAGTTCCAACCCCCCTGCCACGGGCAGGGATACCCCACCCTAGATCAGGCTGGGTTAATGTTCTTTCCATGGTGGGAAGTTCAACCACTACATTTCCAGGTATTTTTCACTACATTTAAAAAATTTGGCATTATCAACCACGATTACTGTATAAGACTGTAGCTGATGATAAACCCAGAAACACTGACAAGATCTTGAGGAAGAAAGGCACCAGATGCAGTTGCGACATTGGGGCTGTGGTCACAGCCATGAGTAATTTCTTCTTTACATGGGGGAGTAACTTATGGAAAAAACACTGCAAATTTTCCACCACAGCAAAAGACTTTGAACTTGCCCTTGTAGTTTATCAGGGGATAGATGCAGGCCTTGCCAGCCTAATCCCTCAAAGTATGTAAGTACCTGCTTAATTTGAAACAAGTGATTTCAGTGGGACTATTCAGAGCACAGGAGCCCAAGAGCATGATTTGTGGCATCTTTGGTGCTATTGAAATTGCCCTCCCCCAAAGCAGGGGGAGTTTTGCAGCCACTGACTTTGAAGGGTTCATCAGATAAGGCTGGATGTTCCTCTCCATGCCTGCAGAGGTGTTGGCTGTTGAGGGTTGTAACCCGATTATACCAAGCCTTTTCTTTCCATGTGCTCAGGTGGATGATGGAGACTATGACCTTCATGCTCAAGGCGGCTCACAGGCACCCCACCCCATCCCTTCATGCAATCGTGAATAAATATTTGTGTAAAATTCTGAAGCAGCATCTTTAACCTCTGTAATGGTAATATTAGAATTAAAGTTTGCTTCTTTATGAGGGCAAACTCATACTTGTGGGAGTATAAGACAGTTGCTGAG
>VZRI01010257.1:18123-58780 GCA_013397515.1 Upupa epops
GGGGGGAACACAGGGGGGGGAATGGACACAGTAAAGAAGCAGAAGACAGAAAGCAAGAGAAAGAAATTGCTAAGAAAGATCTGATTTTGCCCCGTTTTTAAGATTTTCCTAGCCAATAGTTCAAGTTTTAACCATGTGCATGTGCATCATAAAACTGGTGACTATTTCTTCTGCCTTTTTGGAAACTCTTTTTTTTCATCAATTACTAGTCTATTTCTAAAGGAAAAGGAAAGGGAGACGTAAGCAGGATTTAGAGCAGGCACTCTGAAGCCTATTTTTATTAGATCATTAATAAATGCCTCAGGTATGTAGAGGAGCAAAACTGAACTTAAGGCAAGAATTCATAGCCTACTATAATGCATACTGTCATGTCTTAAAAATAGAGCCCTGTAAGAATTGCCCTTCCAGTCAGCAAAGGCAGAAGTGTTTAGAAAATTCAGAGTTCACATACAACAGTGCCTGTGCTGTAAAATACTTGCAGCCTGCATCACATTAAGTCATAATTAAATTACTTCAGAACCTATCAAGGTTGCAGACTTGTTTTTAAGGAAAATACTTCTATACATCCGTATATTAACTAACATTTGTAAAACTTTCTCAATATTATTGGTAAAAGAGATGATTTTCCTAAATAAATCCTAAAATACATGTACCCCTATGTAGTTCAAATCAGGACAAGACAAATGAAGACAAATAACCAAGAGGAACACAGGTTCATGCAATCCTTAAAATCAGTTTTATCTATGACAGTGACATTCCCTCATGTGGGAGGTTGTTTTGTCTGTCTCTCTGTTTGTGTTTTCCCTTTTAGCCTTTTTTGTGTTTTTTTTTAAGCCTGGAAACTGCCACAGAGAAGTCTGGCAGCTATAACCTCCAGCTAACTACTAGCAAATGCTAACATGCTGTAAAGTAGAACATTTATACAAGATCCATCTGGCACATATAAATAGGAATCCAGGATTTAAAGCTATTACACTGTGCCTGTGCATTTACACCTTTGCCAAAGTTGGCAAAAACAGTAGATTTCCCCCCATGACTCCAGTAGTAAAAGGAGGGGTGTGAAACGTGTGCTGACTTGCGCTTCTCTGTCTAACTGTACTTGTTGTATACTACACTTCGGCAAGTTGCATCTCAGGCTTTGTGCCAGGAGTAAATTAGTCCAGCTCTGAACTTGCCTATCACAAATGAAATAGTACAAGAGTGCAACGCGTCCAAAAAGGATTAGAGTAGCTGAAGGATTTCTTTTGATCAGTCTTATAGCTTCAGAAGGGCACGCCACCAAATCTGGTCAAACAAGCAATACACCCATCAAAAGAATATCTCCGGCGACTCTTTTTGTCGCAACTGAACAATATGGAGGGGAGAAAGGCTTTGAGCTTTTTCGTTATTCTTCTTGAAGCTCAGGGTTGCTCAACCATACACCTGATGTTTTAGTCGTTTTATGCTCCATGCTTTTTCATCACTTCACGCGGAATAGAGCTGGGTTTCTCAGCAATATTTGACCTTCCCGTTATATGGGAGTTATAAAGGAAAATACGTGGACATGAAAACAACGTATGCATGAATTAATGCTCAGCCTGGTCGTTACTATAACTAACGATTAACAAATAGGTGAAACGCAGGGGTTTGCTGGGAAGAAAGCCCTGATGCTTAAGGCATTCGCGAACGCCCTCTGCTGTCTGTGTCGGAGCATTCCAGTGAACAAGGACTTCTCCCGAGAGAAACAGCTATTCAGGAGTCCCCATTTCTAGTTTTGTGCTCGTTTCCCCACCTGCAGGATGTGGCAAAGCTGCGGCTGCGGCTTATAGCATCACCCAGTAATTTTTACCTGCAGCCCCCAGGAACCAGCCCCCGCCTCTGCCGGCTCGGTCCTTCCTCTGTCTCGTCATGGAAACACCAGGTGGCACCAAATAACAAGTTTCAATAGGGTCGTGGCACTTACTTCAGCATCAGTCTTCTGGGGAGGCTTCACCTGGAGCAAAGCCTTGAATCAAAGAACCATAGAATCATCAGGGATCGGAAGGGACCTCGAAAGATCATCCAGTCCAATCTCCCTGTCACAGCAGGACACCCCGACCAGGTCCAGGCGGGTTTAAAACGTCTCTAGAAAAAGAGACTCCACAAACCCCCAGACAGCCCCCTGCATCGCCCCATCTCCTTCCATGGGAAGAAGTTATAGAGTCGGTCAGGGTTGGAAGGGACCACACGATCATCCAGTTCCAACCCCCCTGCCATGGTCAGGGACACCCCACCCTAGAGCAGGCTGGCCAGAGCTTCATCCAGCCCAGCCTTAAGCATGTCCAGTGACGGGGCCCCAGCCACCTCCCTGGGCAACCCATTGCAGGCTCTCAGCACTCTCATGGTGAAGAACTTCCTCCTCACATCAAGTCTAAATCTACCCATCTCCATTCCCCCTAGTCCTGTTGCTACCTCAGATCCTAAAAAGCCCCTCCCCAGCTTTTTTGTAGCCCCCTTCAGATACTGGAAGGCCACACTAAAGTCACCTTGGAGCCCCCTCTTCTCCAGACTGAATAGCCCCTACTCTCTCAGTCTAGCCTCAGAGGAGAGGTGCTCCAGCCCTCTGATCATCCTCTTGGCAGTTCTCTGGACTCATTTCCAGCACATCCACATCCTTCTTGTAATAAGGTCTCCAGAACTGGACACAGTACTTCAGGTGGGGTCTCTCCAGAGGGGAAGGAATGCATTGCTAATAATAAAATTTACGTTTTCTTTACTGTTCCAGGGCACTACTGGAAAAATGCTTTTCTTTAAAACTCAGAAACAAAAGAATTATTTACATAAGCAAGTCTTCTCACACAAATGTGAGTTTCCACTGCTTCATGTATCTACCAACTACTGTGCTAATTTGTTACCTTTATCAAGGAACTACTACAACCAAGTTATGGGTTTTTTTACTTTTACAGAACAAAAAAGTTTAAAGTACCTGTCTTTAAGGATTCCATATTAGTCCAATCTCCCAATTACTTGCTCAGAAACTGCCTGTCTCACCAACAAATTCTGCCCATCCTCCATCCACTCAGCATTCCATAAAGACCAATTAAAATAAACAAATACTACTTCCTTGAGTAAAACATTGCAAGATTGGACACCAGTCATGCAATATGGAGAACTGGGGATCGGATTCCACTGATAGGAGCATATTCCTACAAAGCATTTCTTGTTCAAGCAAGGGAGCATATGTATAAGGTCGATATGTATATAACTTAGAGAGCTGCTCACATGTTCAATGTGAAAAGACCAGGAGGAGAATCATCCTTGCAGTAGCAGCACCCTTGACAGACATGAGCAGGGAAGCATGAAATTGGTTAGAGGAAGAACAATGGAGCGATGAAATGGTGGGATGATGACTGATAGCATCAGTTACGTGGATCAATGTATTAGGTTATGTCAAAGAGATGGTTCTACTGTAAGAATGTAAAAGACCTCCAGATGGAGAACCTTTGCTATGAAGATAGGCTGAGGGAGCTGGGGTTGTTCAACCTAAGGAAGAGAAGACTCAGGGGAGACCTTAGAGCCACCTTCCAATACCTGAAGGGAACCCACAGGAAGGCTGGAGAGGGACTTTTCCTAAGGGGATCTAGCCATAGGACAAGGGGAAATGGTTTTAAACTGAAGGAGAGTAGATATCATCACTACAAGGTTGGAGAGATTCTGGAATCAATAGCCTGGAGAAACTGTGGCTGACCCTGCCCTGGAGGTGTTCAAGGCCAGGATGGATGAGGCCTTGAGCAATCAAGTCTAGTTGAGAGGCATCGCTGCCCATAGCAGGGAGGTTGGAGTTGATGATCTCTGAGGTTGCTTCCAACCTGAGCCATTCTGTTATTTCAAAGTTGCAACTCATGTAGCAATGATATAGTGTTTGCCTGATAGAATTAAAATATAATAAAATTTGATTACTTCACATTCTACAGAATTATCTTACATGTTCTGATTATTTTTAACCAATTCTCTACTTTTCAAAGACCCTGTTGTGTCCAATAAGGAAGAAAGGTGGGTGTATGGAATAATACAGTATCTGCATCCTGCAAAACCACGAGAGATGCTTAATAGTATATGCATCAAAATAGCAGAGTAGCAGGCTGTGTCCCCCTCCCAAATAAATCAGTGGTTTTGTGCTGCCATTAGTTATTTAAAATTAAGGTGCAAATTTGAGTATCAATGGGTCAGAGTTACCAAAGGACTCGATTACTTTAATCTAAAACCATGATCCAAAACACCAAAGCCCTGCATGCCTCCCAGCGATAATCCTCAAGGCCCAGTCTGGTTGATGTCCTGCAAAGTGCCAGAACAAAACGCAGGCAGTGGCAAAAGGAATTCATAGAGTTACAACTCGTTCATTCATAGAATGGTTCAGGTTGGAAGGGACCTTAAATATCGTCTAGTCCACTCCCCCTGCCATCCGCAGGGACACCCCCTACTAGACTAGATTACTCAGGATCCCATCCAATCTGGCTTTGAACGCTTCCAGGGAGGGGGCAGTCACAACTTCCCTGGGCACCCTGTTCCAGTGTCTCAGCACCCTCATCGTGAAGAACTTCCTCCTGACTCCCAGTGTAATGCCACATTCCATGTAATATCTCATCCACAGTGACCACAAAAATCAGCCTGGGAAAAAATGTGCTTCAGTTCAGCCATCTGGAATTAAGATGTCTGACCTGCAACTGCCAGCTCATCTTACCTAAACAGAAACAAGTAATTCTCTCCTCTTTCCCTTCCACACAGACAAAAGCAACAATGCAAAAAACCCAAACCCTGCAACCCATCACCGTACACAAGCTACACCCCTGTGCTTGAACCCTGTACACCTCTGTTCAGTTGCAGAGAAAGGAATGACCCCTCTTATCTTGGCAAAGCTGGATAACTGCTGAACTACTAGACAAAGAGCAGATTCTTGCTTCCAAGTGAGAGAGTTTAGTCTTCTGACTCAAAAAAATACTGGGTTAAGAGGGGTCTTATAACCCCAGGTAAATTTATTCTGTAAATTGTCACAGGGGCAGATTTTATGTCTTCCTGAACAGTAGGGTCTTTTCCTGCTCATCTTCTTTCTCTACCTTCTAATCTTGTGCAGGAACAACTTCTCCATTCACCTGGTAATGATATTTGTAGAATCATTAGGAATTGGAAGGGACCTCGAAAGACCTAGTCCACTCCCCCTTTCACAGCAGGATCACCTAGATCTACTTGCACAGGAACATATCCAGGCAGGTCTGGAACGACTCCAGAGAAGGAGACTCCACAACCCCCCTGGGCAGCCTGTTCCAATGCTGTTACCCTCACTGGAAAGAAGTTCCTTCTGATATTTCTATGGAACTTTTCTGTTCCAGCTGGCACCCATTGTCCCTTGACCTATCACTAGGTGACCTTGAGAAGAGCCTGGCTCCATCCTCCTGATACCCACCCCTCACATATTTATAGACATTAATATTACCCTTTGTGGCCCTCTCTGCACATATTCTTTTTTATTAAAAATCTAATTTCTTAGGGATAGTCATCAAAAAAGGGTGTTCCCTACATTTTCTATCAAAAAAGGGTGTTCCCTACATTTTCTATCTCCCGCTTCCATACAAGTCTTACATACTTACTTAATGATGATAACAGACCAAGGACAGATGTTCCAGGAAGCTGGCATGGAGAAACATTATACTCTTCCCCTATTAACCACCCCAAGCAAAATCAAACCTCTTTGGTTAAATTAATGACAAATCCCAGTCACTGAGCAGCCAGTGCCAAAACAACCTATAAATGACCCTCTCCAAAGCATAAACTGGGAAAATAAAATCCTGAAGCAATATGTGGTGCCTACCAAAGTGACATTTATAGAAAAATCATTTGTCATCTACAGAACAGTCATGGAGAAGTTGCAATCAATAGCAGGTTTATTTATCTTTAGAATAAGATAAATAAACTTCAGAATCCACCTTGGTAGAATGAAATGGCGTTCATACTTTCACAATTTAAATGCTTTGGGGTTGGTGCTGTTCAGAGCTTGACATGTGATAGGATGATGGTAGAAAGAGAATAGCAGGGAAAAGATAAAATCAGCTACACTTATTTTCCACACTAAATTTGGCTCACCGTCAATGTGAGAGCAGAAATGAATACTTATCCCAAGGGAGAACTTACCAAGTTATTAATTACGTAAGATATACCATGGAGAAGGCAACCAAAGAGAAGGGCTTTACAGTAAACACTGCAGGAGTATTCCAACCCCAGGAGTCTTCACCATTTCCAGCAAATCCAGCTTTCTAGCATACAATTAACAATGAATTACATTCTTATTGAATAAATGCAAGCCCTCCAGAACTGGCACAATGAGGACTAGGATTTAATAAGCCTTCCTATGTTTATTCAGTTGGTGAGAAAGCAAACCCAAGATATTTAATGCAAACAGCTTTCAAGCATGAACTTCCCATGATGAATTTATAAGTGATGGATGTTCACCACCTAGAAGTCAGTTTGCTGCTTTGCTTGCCAGTTATTTTCAAGCACAGATTTGTCAAACTGTACAAACACTTTTAGCGACTATGCTGAGAGAGCTTATGCTTCAGGGTTGGTATAAAAATGGTCCCTGGTCTGGGCATGCTAATATGCTGGGACTGACGAAGGCAAGCTGGTGACACCAACCCAGAATTAACCAAGTTCAACTGCAAGGAACAGAATTGACAAGAGAGGTTACAAGTAATTACACCTTAGGCAGTCATTATTACTTGAGCTGTGAATCCCAGGGAGACAGTCCTATTACAGGATGACAAACTAGGTAGAATATTTTGGAAACTGGTAGTTTATTAACCTTTTGATCCAGTTAGCCAGCTCTCTCCTTAAAAAGGGTGGGGGAAATTCCTGCGGCGGAACATGCAAGCCAACTCAATGTGAGTAATAAAGCAAGTCCAACTTTATTAGTGTACTACAGAGGCTTTTATAACAGACCTTTGACACTTGTCCTTATTCTACTGGTTACAATGTAAAAGGTGTCCTCATATCACTGACCACAGGCTGAGAGGTCATCTATTGGTCACAATGTAAAGACTTGTCCTCAGATCACTGGCCACAGCCTCAGAGGTCATCTCACACCCCTCCTGCTTGCGGCTTCAGCGAGGGTTAACTTCCTCTCACGTCCAGGTTTTGCTTCCGCTCAGGTGCCAAGCCTACTGGCTGGTATCCAGGTTGGGCCCCGACCGCCGTGGACAACCAGACCTATGCCAAGGATCTAAAACCTACAACTTAACTGTTTACCTCCTTATACTTAACAGCCTGTTTCATAACTATACCTTCATGATTACCATCAAAGCCTAGGTTGTGCAACATTTCTAGGGACCCATGTCCCTTCTTCTTAAGCCAGTCTGCAACAAAAAATCATGCTTCAAGAAATGCCAGGAATACTCACTCATGGGTTGTCACTCTACCACAGTGCAATTGATTCTGAACCAAAAAATCCAGATAAATTATAAAAAACCCACAAAATAGCTATGACTACTCTGCTGCAATTGCCTGTCATGCAGGCAGTTAAACTGGTATGCTGTGATATACAAACTAAAGCCCAGATGGAACAGTTTCTGTAGTTTACTCCTATAGATGGTTTATTCCCATAGATCTGTTTTACAAATTTGGTGATGAGTTCTTTTAAGGAGATTCACACATCCTGATCTGTTTGGAGGTGACATGCATAAGTCAGTACAAAGAACAATATTAATTTTATATAAGCATTTACCTGCATATAGACAGCATTCTCAGGTCATTTTTTTCTTACGCATTGGGTACAGCTGAAGTCTAACAAGTACTAAGGTTGCTGAAGACAGCAGTCAATTGCTTCAGAGTTTTTGCTTTATGCAAAATTGTCCTTTTTCTTGGGCTAGCTACTGTCAAAACATGTTGAACTCTACTAGGTCCTAAGTGGAAAGCTGCATAATGTTTACCTAACACTAGACTCTCAGTTGTTGCAAATGCAACTAAGGGGCTGTGCAAGGATGATAAAGCACTAATTCAGCTCTAGCTGCTCTGCACACAAAGCTGTTCAATATTTAAAAAAAAAATATTTTACATAATTGGAGCTGGGACAGTGTGGAAAATATTTTTGACTGTTCTTTGGATAAAGTTCTCAATCATTTCACTGACCCAAGGAAGACTGTAAAATATATCTAAGCATATGTTAGATATGTCAGAAAAGTTATCTCGTAAAGATGTACTGTAATCATCACTCAGTGCTAGTCATTAGAAAAAAAATCCTTCTCCTCTCAATAAGAACCCAAAAGTGCCTCATTATTATCAACAAGGAAGAGGTTCTGGTGAGACTCACAGGCAAAAGTCCTTTCAGCTTTTATATGCCTCAAACTATTTCTGGCAGGTAAAGCAGAAGGAACAGTACTGTGAGTTGAACAGTGACTAAGTGGATAAGGTGATTCAGTTTCTATCACAGTACTTCAGTTTCCAGAAAGCTTTTGGCAAAAATCCCTCATCACAGGCTCTAAAGAAAACTAAATAGTCTGTTCATATTTCAGAAACAAGTGATAACACATGCACTCACTTGCTGTGATGCCGGAAGGTGGCTGTTCTCACAAGGCATGGGGGCTGTGCCCTGACAAAGCATGATAGGGACCAGTAAGGGGTCTGTAAAAGACAGACTGGCTTTGTTAAACCCGGATTACATGAGCCTTTTTAGGATGGTGCTTTTAGTAGAGGTGATTAGGGTTCTGGAAGGTGATTAGGGTGCTGAGCTGCTGACTCACCTGCAGATGAGCATGGCAATGAAATCAGAGTAGCTGATGTTGGAATGCATCTCTGGAGAACATCTAGTCCAACTGTCCTGCACAAGCAGGGGCAGCTTTGCCCAAGGTTGTTGTCAGCTGGGGCTTTATTAATTACAGGGATCTCCACAGCTTCTGTGTAAATTATGACCACAGGAAAAGAGTTATTTAGGTTTTGAAATGGACTCTCCTGTGCACCTCTGGTCAATTCACTGGGCACCACTGAGAAGTGGCTAGCTCCATCAGTACCTTAATAATATCTGTGGCTTTTCTCTGGACTCACTCCAGTTTGCCCACCTTTCTTTTGTACTAGGTCACCCAGACCTGGGTCCAGCACTTCATGTGTGTTTCGGCAGAGAAGAGCAGAGGGGAGGGAGGCATTCAAAAACACACGGATGTGGCACTAAGGAACATGTGTTAGTGGATATGGTGGGGTTGTTTTGAAGGTTGGCCTGGATGATCTTGTAGATCTCTTCCAACAGTAATCATTCTATGATTCTATGAACAAAGAATCAGACCAGACATGGATTTCTAAACTTCAGACAACCAGTATCTGTGGTAGCTTGTAACCAGGAACAGTTCCCAGTTTAGAGTACCTTTTCCATTATACATTCATTCATTTTCCAGCCTGAGAGACCAGACTTCATGCACCTAACTTACCCTATTAATTCATTAGGCCTGTCTGGAACTGATAGATGACAGCATTGGTGAGTCTGATTATACTGCAACCTCCATCACAGAAAAATGTTGGGTGCTGAAGGACATGATTTAGTTAGTGATGGGCTTGGTAGAGTGAGGTTACGGGTTGGACTTGATGATATGAGAAGGTCCTTTCCAACCTAAGCAGTCCAATGATTCTACAAAAGCAGCAATACTGAGCATGCCAGCAGAGCTTTTATCTGAGGAAATACACAAGAAGATGCCTTTGATTCACCCACTGCTCTGTGTCTCATATTCTAACGAAGAACAGATTGCAGCTTGCAAAAAAAAAAAAAAAAGAAGAGAAAAATTAATAGCAAAACCAGGAAGTCAAAAATCAGAGAGAGGAAACAGGGGCTGTGGGACTCCAGAGAACATCCTCTGGAAGGAAGCAGCTTCCAACAGTGAAGTCAAGAGACTGAGGAAACACTGCATGAAGAACTACTGTACCCCGCCCCCCCCATTTCTTCAAAACAATGACCAGTGTTTCAGAGAGAGGCAGACGAACCCCCCAGGCTAATGTAGGTATGAGGTATAAAGCAGATTATCAGATGTAGGAACTGCAAAGGCAATTTGAGAGGATTTAACAGCAACAGACAGTTTCCAAAACAAATTTTGGACACACAGTTAAAATTACACAAACTAAAACCCCCAAAAAACCCGTTTTTAAATACTTTTTATAGATGCTGGGTGATGAAAAGCACATGAGGGGCACACTGTGAGTTATATTGGGTTTATACATGTGATTATTTGAAAACTGAGCGCATAAGATTTCTATCTTTCCTTAGAAATCCACGTGCTGAAGGCACCATCCTCACTGTGGTTCTGTAACAAATGCTGACAGCAGGTAATAACATCTTAGCTGTGCTGGCACTGTCATTACTGCTGGCAGCACATCTTCAAGGTCTTTCAGCACCCTTACAATCCTTACTTTGTAGTCTTCAAGTACATGTCTTAGACTGCATCATCTGCCAGAATCAGGTTCTGAGTTTCCTTATAGATCTCCTCATATAAACTCTCCACACTGATGAGCTGCCTAACATGGTTAAGTGGGATCTTCTGAGGACATTTAACGGGATTGGAGAAGCATCCGTTCTCCAGTCAGCCTGCAAAGTGCTAAGTGTTTGTATTGACGAGACAATAAAGAGGCAAAGTGATTTTTGTTTGCAGAGGAAAGTTGAACCTGTGTGGCTTTCAGTGCATTTAGAATGCTGAGTATTTAAAAACAAAACAAGTCAGGTTATTTCCCCAGGGCACATTACACAGGTTTAGTGTAGAGCCATGCTCTATGGCAGAGGCAGCCACGCTGAACTCCACTGCTGCCCTTCCTTATTTTCTCCCCTAATCTCTCACTGTACAGTTAGCCATTCTCCTTTGAAAGAAGGAGCCTCTCTGATTTCCAATACTTCTCTGTCAGGGGCACAGCTACAAACACACATTCTGCTTTCTGCTGTCCTGGCTGCCTGTCTCCAGCAGCAAGGGGGAACAGGCTGCTGGATGGGCCCACTCTGAGCCGGTAGGCTCAGTTTCAAGGGGTTTGCTTCTAAGCAGCTGTGCCCTTTGTTCTTCCTTGCTGAGGCAGCAGTAGATAGGACATACTCTTCTCACAGAGGTCATACCTCATTTCTGGCATGTGATAAAACACTGAACAAGCAACAAGACAAACCGTAAACTCAGTCAGCTAGGCAGAGGGAACTTTTTCTACTCCCAGCAAACCTCTGCACTAGAAGCAGCCCAGTAGGGAAAACCAAAATCTTAACAAAGCAACATCATAATTAAAAAACCGCAGACTTGAAAAAGGCTTTGTCAACCCAATAGCTAAAGGGCAATCATACCTCCTTATTCACATCACAAAATAGATCCAGGATGGCCATAATGGCATGACAGCCCAATTGCAACAGAAATATGAGGGCACATGCTTCAGCCTCAAGACTGTTTTCTTATTAATACATAATATTTCCATTTAAGAACCTTGTTCAGTGGTTTTATGCTACCAGATAATTTTATTATATCTATTAGTCCAAAATAACTTCCTCTGCAAAACAGGCCAATACAATGCTTTACTCCTTGATTAAATGCATGGTCAGTAAGGCACTCAATGCACAGCATCACTGTGTGCTGCACCACCAATCTTGAAGGGTTGGTGTTTCTTTTTGAAAAAACTGAAAGAATCCCTAAGTCAGGGATTCAAATATTCCATGAGACTGTTGACTATGTCTGCTCTTATCACCCAATGCAATGTAAGTCATCTGTCCAGTAACACTGTTCTGCCTGGGCAATGCTTTTAGACCTCACTCCTTGCTGCTCCCCACTAGCCTGCTCATGCTCTGCAACCAGACACAGTTTCCATGAGATGTTGCAATGGGAGATTTTCCATTCTGGATGTTATACTTTGCTCTCTGAAGTAACACCTTTTCATTTGATAACTAATAATCTGTGAGAAATTAAATGCTCAACCCACACCCCCACACCCCCCAGATTGGCTGTGACTGGAACAGGCAGTTCTTGAAGCCCATCCTCTGGGTCCTCAGTGAAGAAGAGATCCTGTCAGTCACAGGCAGAAGTCAGGACAAACAAAGGGCTGTTTGTACAGCATCTTCCATCAGCCCTCCCTCTTCTTACCCTGCTAACTCGCTCTCTCTCTGCATACATCTAAAAGGATACAGCTGCCAACAAAGTGGAAAGGGAGGAAGGCAGAAGATAAAGGTATGTCGTGCTCCTGCAATTATCCTCATGCACTTGTTCCGCTGATGCTAGTTACAGAGCACAGAATTAGAAATATATATGGGAACATGCAAGAGAAGTTTTGGGAGACTGTGAGCAAGTAATACTATTCAAGACAGATGCACTGATATGATCCAGCTAAAGCTAATTCTTTTACTATCTTGTTCTCATTCAAAGTTGGATGTTAGGTATTAGAGCCAAAGCCATTAAAGATACTGTAATGCCTCCCAGTGCTCAATATTATCGCAAAACTGGTGAATATGGGGAGAGACATGCTCACAATGAATTGCTGTTTTTAAAAAACACTAAATGGTTTTTAATGAGAACTCAATTTCTGGAAAAGAATCATGGTATTGATGGCAATTATAAAGCAGTAATTCACTGAATTCATCCTCAGTGGACAAGCTGTTGTCCTTACAATGCACCAACTGTTCAAGCCAAATAGATTTAAAGGAGGGGTTTTTTTAATGGAAAAAAAATGCTTAATAAATGTTATCAGTTACCCAGCTTTTGTGTAATGATTTATTAGGAATGCGCTAATAAATTTCTTGCATACTAAATCCTTAATGTTAAATGCTTCACTCAGCTCTCTACAGATGCGTTCTGAAATGGAAACTTGATAAACTTGCAAGAGAAGTTTATTTGTATTACATATCTTTAACTCTTGAACTTAACGCACACAAATCCACATGCATTTTGCTTAAGCTCAACTTGTGAATCCAGCTGATGCCGCTGGACAGATGGGAAAAGGTAATACACCAGAAACGCAACAATTAATGCTCTCCTTGTTTTCAGCATTAGGCAACTGGAGATGTAGACTACTTAACTCTGAAGAGTATCTTTAATAGACCAAACGGTAGACATTTCATCTTTTCCCAAACATGCAGGATCTGTAGAGGTGCTGAAATGCACATTCGGTGCCATTTCTCAGTTTTCCCTACTTCTAACCCCTGGTCTCCAACTGATACCATACTATCTTTAAAAGCTGTCACCTCTCATGAAACTTCATCCTCACATTCTTAGCCAAGGAAGAGGAAATTTGGGGTTTTCCTCTTTTTTCTGATTGTCTCCACATCTAGAGGGTCTGAAGACTGCAGCGCCAAATTGCCTGGTAGGATGACTCAAGCAGTCTGAGCTGAGCAAGCAGGGATAGCTTCAATTCCTGATTAACTGCATATTCCCAAACTAATAATTTTCCTTCACACAAAACTCCAAATTATTTCTAAGCACTTGCATTCCCAGCTGCTCTCAACATTTACTAACACCACCTCAAATCAAAGTAATTCTTTGAAAAGAACTTATGCAAAGCCAAGGAGTTCATTTTAAATAGCTTTAGATGGTTTTTACTCCTACTGGAATTTGAAATTATAATCTCAATAGAACCACCTAGTCAGGCTTAGAGGAACTAGCATCATTACCTTCTCAGGTGGTTTTATGTAAGAGGGTGTTTGCTAGCAATGAGTCTTTGACTGAGCTTAGAAACTGGATTTGCTCATCACATTTCACATAAATCAGGAATGAGACTGTTTCTGTTGTATGCAACAGCAGATGACGTCTTTCAAATGCTTTTTGACATCACTATGCACCCGCTCTGCTCTGTACTTGGGCAATCAGTATCACTACATCATCCGTGCAGCCATGTTCAGGAAAAGTTGCAGCAATTTGTCAAGAAAAGATGCTGCCTGTGAAAGCTGTGCTGAGCTTATCAGCATTGATCCCACGCAGGGAGCTGATGAAGCACTTGAGGTCCTTGGCAATCTTTCATCTACAAACAGGGACCTTTCCCTCACAGGAAAGGAATAACCTTTTGAAAAAAGGTCTCTTGACAGAGGGAATACTTAAGCAGAAACAAAATTGTAATAAATACAATGGTTTTTTTCTGAAAAATAGTGATGTTGAGCATTGGCTAAGCCAGTATCTGATGTGCCAGTGAAGCTGTTTATCCATAGCTCAGCAATGTATTGACTTTGCTAATGCAGCTTCCAGCAGTTAGCCATAGAGGCTTTCAGTGATGTACTAAAGCAATATCCTGTTCTATTCTGAGGCAAGTAGTGAGTTACCTTAAACTGTATGTCATGGTTTCTGAACCCTGCCGTTTGACAGTCTATAGGAAATCTGCCTGTTGTCAGGACAGAATGACCTTTGAGGAATTTTGAGCAGACAGTCAGCTGGCAACAGATTCAAGTGAGCATTCCAGCTGAACACCAGGTAGGGAAAAATCATCAGGTATAAAAATAACCAGCACACAAGAGTGAGATATGATGAATGCCTCATCCTCAGGGGAAGAACTTACAGGTTAATTCAATCAGGGGAAATGAAGGCATAAACCACTCACTTCCTAAAATTCTCCTTTGTTGAAATTCTCTTCTATTAAATACTGAAATAATTAAGCTAATTATCTGAACAAAAAAAACCCAAAACATTAAATTGTACTCCTTGACATCACTGTTTATCAAGGTATAGTATAAACAAATTTATTCGCTTTAAGCCTTAGACCACTCTGAGCAGGGCCCTCATAACCACAGTGTTTATGTCCCGACAAAATAAACCCATTATTATGCCACATATTCTTTACTCAAGACTAAAAAACAACATCAGGCAAAGTTAGAACAATGTTTACTTTATTTGAGAACCAGTTTTGAGGTCTAGAACTCATAAAGACAGCATGTCATTCAATATTGCACTCTACGGTAATTAAAATATAGATCCCCAAGGCTCCATTACTAGTAGTTTATAGGAGTCTCCTACTCAAAAGTTCACATACGAGTTCATGGAAACTGAAAGGAATCATTCAATTAATTTTCTATGACAGGAGTTAAATACACAAGGGCTTATTTTCACTTCAGTCATGTTCTTTAATGTATTGGCCCCTTTAGTATTTTATTTGGCTACTGGTGTTCAAACATGAGTTTTCACAATCTTATGGAAAGATACAATTGAAAAGCATTGAGGTAGTAATTTATCCCTAACACAAACCCAAATTCCCAGATTTGCTTAGCTAGTCTGCTGGACAATCCTTTGACTGAAGAAATAGAAAACCTGCAAAAAATCTAGTGGCAATGTAATTGCCTAGGAAAAGTTACTACAAAATAAATTTATACATTTAATAGCTCATTGTTTATTTTTCAAAAGTGATCTCAAGAGCTTTAAAAAAACCCAAGTGAGATTTATGGTCTTGGTGATTTCTACAGCTAGGATCACAGAATGATTAGGGATCTGAAGGAACCTTGAAAGATCATCTAGTCCAATCTCCCTGCCACAACAGGATCACCTAGACCTTCACACATGAACACATCCAGGCAGGTCTGGAACGTCTCCAGAGAAGGAGGCTCCACAACCTCCCTGGGCAGCCTCTTCCAATGCTCAACAGAGCTTCCCTCACTGGGAAGAAGTTCCTTATGGTATTTATGTGGAACCTCCTCTGTTCCAGCTTGCACCCATTGCCCCTTGTCCTGTCACCAGATGACCTTGAGAAGAGCCTGGCTCCATCTTCCTGACACCCACCCCTCACATATTTGTAGACATGAATGAGGTCACCCCTCAGCCTCCTCTTCTCTAAGCTCAAGAGACACAGCTCCCTCAGCCTTTCCTCATAAGGGAGGTGTTCTACTTCCTTCATCATCTTTGCTGCTCTACACTGGACACCCTCCAGCAGCTCTGTGTCCTTCTTGAACTGAGGGGCCCAGAATGGACACAATACTCCAGATGTGGTCTCACCAGTGCAGAGTAGAGGGGAGAAGAACCTCCCTTTATCTGCTAACCACCCCCCTTCTGATCCCCCACCCAGGATGCTGTTGGCCCTTTTGGCCACAGATGCCTCTTTTTATTTTCTAGATGATATTAACTTAACTTGGGATTTAACAGGCTTCGATCAGATATTGCTTTATTCCCAGTTATTTTTTGTGATACTCTAGAGTATTCTGCAGCCCTACAAGGAGGACTAGGACCAGGCTATATCAGCTCCAACAGGAGCTGCAAATTCATCCCTGAAGCTAGCACAGGTAGAGTGAGGAACACTCACCGTATGAAGAGCTTGCTGGACAGGGTGCATCATTGGTTGGAGCTAGTGTTCAGAGCAGAATTCCTATTTTAATTCAGGAAGGCATCAAACTCTTTCCATTCAAGCACTAAGATAAAAAACTCACTCTGTCTCCTAATACCACCAAAGTCCATATTGAAGCATTGCTCAAAACACTGTTTTAAAAGTGAATGCAAGTCAAGCATCTCCTCCAAAGCTTTGAGGCACAGCGAGTCTCTGAGCCAAGCAGCTAATGTTAAACAAGTTCATGCAGATGGTTGGTCCTGGTCACCAATAGGAGAGTTTTGCAAGGGATAACTTCTCATCTTTAAAAAAAGCCATAACCGCCTGCTGTAGCAGATTCAAAATAACTACTAAGAAAAAAAAGAGAAAAAGAGAAAACTCTCAGTCATGCAGGATCATACCAGAATCTGCAGCCCAGAACAGCAGCACTTGGCAGCCCTGCAGAGACCTTCAGACTACCTTTGCTGTTTAATGCTTCAGCTTCTTGAGCAGTCCATGACAGAGGATTCAATCAGGAAGCAGTTTTTCCCCAACTTTGATAGGGCAAGATGTTACTCATTTTGAGTGAGTGATTCTTGTTTTGACAGGCAAAAATCACCAGGAAGACAAGGAAACAGCACCCAGACATTTTCCCCTGGTTTGGTAGCAATCAGTACATTCACTTACACCACTGAGAGAATGTGGAGAACTCAAAGCAATTTTCTCAAGGTGAGAGGCCAAAGAAACAACAAAATTGCCAGCAACAGAAGCCTCAATTCCTTATGAAAGAATTCCCAAGGTTGAACAGAAGAATTAGTATCAGTTCGGTTGCAATATTATTTACCTCCTAGGAGAAAACTCAAACACTCAGGCTCAAACTTGCAAAAGTTCACAGGGAAAAAAAAGAACAGAAAAACTCCAGTCAGAAAGCTAATTGGAGAAAAATATGTTCAGCAGCAATACTTGTGTCACGTTCCTCATTTCTCTTTAGTGCCCTGCTACAGGAAGCCTTACAGAAATGAAGACTGTCTCAGCACTGTTTCTGTTGAGCATCCTCCTGGGTACCCCTGCAGTGCCTTCCTGGAGAACCTCATGTTACAAGAAGGCCCTTAGAGATCACAGCTGTCACAACATCCCTGAAGGCACTGAGAACCTTCAACAAGTTGATGATGGTCTGCAAAATCACTTCTGGGAAGGGAAAGGCTGTGAGGTGATCTGTTACTGCAACCTGAATGAACTGCTCTGCTGCCCAAAGTAAGACAATGCTCATTCCATACACACTTGTACAGTCCTGTATGACCACCCACTGTATTTCAGTTGTTCTCCAGTTTCTACTAGAGGAATAAGCTACCATTTTAAAGAAATGCATCACTTCAGATGGCTTGAAAATATATCAAGACACCATTAGGTACTATACTGCCAGCTTTCAGTTTGTCTTAGTTTGTGTTTTTCAAGGGCTTACCTAGGACATGCTCAATGTATTTCGTAAACGTGTGTATGTCCTAATATAAGGGACTCGAGCATTTAAATCACCCAGTTTTGACTCTTCTGTTTGTCTAAACTATGAAAACTAATCCAATCCATATTCACAGCACTTCCACACATCAATTGAGTAAAGCATAGAATCATAAGGTTAGAAGAGACTTCTAAAGGTCATCTACTCCAATCCCCCTGCAACAAGCAGGGTCATCACTCACCAAATCAGATTGCCCAGAGCCCCATCCAGCGTAACCTTGAATATCTCCAAGGATGGGACCTCCACCACTCTTTGGGCAACCTGTTCAAAGGATCCAGCATGCCCAGATTCAAGAACTTTTGCCCTGATGCCTGACCTAAATCTGCCCTTTTCCAGCTTAAAACCATGACCCCTCATCTTATCGTTCCCCTGCCCTATTGAGTAATTTTTCACCAGCCTTCTTAGAGGCCCCTTTCAGATAGAAAAGTAAGAAAGCAAACAGGGAAATAGAGGTCCACAAACACCTACAAGGGAAGGAAAAGATTTAGCCACAGAATACTACCACTTCTCTTGCTTGCTGATTAGTGAAGTTCTTGCTGAGCCAGGCTTTCCTGTTGTTGTTTTACTCAAAGAACATACAACCCAACAAAATTAATGGTGAGTTAATAAACACCACCAGCCCAATCAGGTTTGCAGTAATAAAACGTATTGTGAGGTCTCCTTGCATTCAGCATTGTAGCAACACCCTTACCTTAAAAAATTCAGATTAAAATCATGAAAACTTCAAAACTTACAAATATTTTAGAGACACTAAAATGTGAGGGCATTATATAGGAAAGTAAAAAATTACTCCTCTTACCACACAGGTTTCCCAAGCGAAATAAAATCTGCAATAAAATCCATCAAAAGCCAACTTTTCAGCACTCCCACAGGAAGGCTAGGTAGATTTTAAGTAAGTTTTTCACGTCACTCTCCCTAAAAATAGGTATGCTGTCCTCACCCTGAAGCACACGTTGGCTTCAACCTCTGAGCAGATTAATAAAGCCTTTTACTTGGGTACAAACACGTAGGGAGTTCTTCCTTAAAGCACCTTGAGGTGGAAAGACCTATTCTGCAGATGCGCTCTAAGAACAAATAGCACTAAACAGGATGTGTGCACATGTCAATACTTCTTATTTTTATGTTATACTTCCAGTAAGTTACCCTTCTCAAATCTCCAATATCAGGGTGCAGTTCTGTCAGTGAAATTTTTGCCATCGTGTCCCAACCAGGACAGAAGAGGTAGAAATGCAGTATTTTTATCCAGAGCTGCAGTTGTGTTTGCATGTCTGGATAGTCACCCCCCAAAAACCGTAATCCCACATATATCCCACCACTAGCTAAAAACCAACTGTCATGTTAAAGTTTTGATAAATCAATGACCTAATCTTTTAAAAATCTGATAATATCTTCCAGGGATGTTTTCTTTGGAACAAAAATATCTTCCGTGATACCCTGCAACAGTCAGTGACAGACATCAAGTCTGAAGTGGACTTCATTCTCCAATCGCACTGTAATGCTTTCAAGGGGAAAACACAAAGCCACGACCAACAGAAAAACTTACTTTCTAACCACAAGACAGTCTCTCTTTTTACACTGCAGAAAACCTCCTCCCTATGTGGTTCCTTTTGAGTTTCAAATGCGTGAGAAGTTATCCTTTCAAATTTCGTAGCTGCCTTCGTATCCACACTGGTGTAGAAGAGTGTATAAATGCTTAATCCATCCTAATACACAACCCCCAACAAAAAGTCTGACTTATTACAACATTCTCAACTGTTTTGGTGAAGAAAGTCCAAGCACATGCCTTCATATAGTTAAAAACACAACCCTCACAGCAATCTACTGTGAGTGAGGCTTTCTATTACTTTAGTGTCTCCACATAGTTAATGCAGTTTAAAACAGTACTGAAGCTATGCAGTAGTGGGAACTTCTGCAAACAGGCTCCCACAATCTGTTTGGGCACCTTAAAAAAACAACAGCCACCCACCATGCACAAGAGAGAATTTTTCATCTGAAAATTCCAGCGGGAAGAAAGAAAAGGTTAAAATCCACACTAACAGTACTAAAATGCATTAAAGTCTTAATGAAAATAGACTAACTGCATTAACTATGAAATCTGTAAAACCTTCAACTGGTTAACCATAACATTGAATTTTTAAAACGCTAGTACAGTTGCAGAAGTGTGTACACGTACACCAAAAGTTATCCAAGAAAAATGGGACTGATGCAAGGTCTATTAGCCACATAAACACTCATACTTAATCCTCATTTTAAAAGCTGCTTAAGCTGGCTTTTCATTTTTAGGCTGTTCCTGCAGGGATATAGCTTGTGAATTAAATAAAAGATGATTCCTTATAAGATATCTCCTAAGTGTTTAAGATATTGTAGATACACAGCCACCTCTGAACACTTGCCAATACTGGTTACCAGATAAAAAAAAAAAAGCCAAAAATTTAAGTCTCTTTGTAAATTTGAAAAAAGCCACCTGAACGAGCCTTACACACAAAAACTCTTTAGCTTTCAAACCAGTCTCATGGAATGTTTGTAGTACTGACGTAACTTCAAAAGTTCTGTTCATCTAGTAATCTTATACCATTACACCTCAAAAACTGCTACCACCTGTTTACCAGATTGATTTGACATGCAGTATGAAATATCATGACGACTGTTTTTCTTCCTTTGTTAGTAAATAAGGGTTGGGTAATGGGAGAGGGGCGTAATTATGCATCTCTAATAATAAATGTTACAAGCAAATCTGTGTGTGTTATTTTGGCCAAGCAATGTTTAGGCTATTGAACGTTAAAGTTTGTGTCACTGGGCTTTTTCAGCGTGGTTTGTGTAATTATTCCTGAGTTGTTTAGGCTTCCTACCAAATCATCAATTAAGGGGGGAAAAAACCACCCAAAACATAAATCTGGCAACCCACAGTCCAAAATATCCAAAGTCAGCACTCTGCTATGAAAACATCTGCCATCTGCTCCTGGGCAAAGCCCTCTATAAGCTTCCAGTAGTAACAAGGGCACATACTTTTGGTTGGCCATTCCATCTAGTTTCTCCATGGATCATATGACATATCCCTGGTATTCACGGCTTTCTAAAGCAGCAGCGAAAAAATTAAGGCAAATGCAAATCTAGGTAGTAAAACTAGTAGGTGGTTTGGAGTTACTTGCCTTCCAACACCCCTGGTTAAAGAAAATCCATAATCCAATGGAGAAAAAGTGTTGCCACTTTCCACTTGCAGCAAGACAGGGTGACGTAGGCTACTACTATAGGAATGATTTTCTACACAAACTTGCTTTTGTTTCTCTTCCCAGTCTCCTTCTCTCAGTCCTACCAGACTGAGGTGAGCACATGTATGCTATCACACTCAGGGAGGAGAAAAAAAAAAAAGGGATTCATCCTATCTGTGACCAGGTTTGCTGGCTGTTTTTCTAACTAGTACATCATAGATGACAAGCTGAATTCATACAGGAGATATTTAGCAAACAACTTTATAGTTGCTGTAGCAAAATGGCCAGTAAAACATCTATTCAAAGCAATACAAATTTTAGCTGTCACTAGCTAGCTATCACTAACTGTCTTGAACTTAGGCCAACACCACAGAACTTTACTGTGGAAATACATGAGGCACTGAAAGTAAAAGAAATCAGACCACTGAGAGCTACTGGGAAGACAGCCAGTTGGAGGTTAGGGATTATCACCACTCAGCTCTATGCAAGCACCGCAGGTCAAAAAAAGGCAAAACAAAGTATCACACTCAGTGATGCTAGCAAAGCAGTGGCTTTCAAAAACTCACAAGACTAGCATTGAGTAGATTAGGCCCTAGAAATACTGCCTTCTCATTTTTCCCAATTAAGAAAAAGCTTTTAAACATCAGATAAGGTTAAGGG
Organism: Upupa epops; assembly: GCA_013397515.1. Taxonomy (NCBI): domain Eukaryota; kingdom Metazoa; phylum Chordata; class Aves; order Bucerotiformes; family Upupidae; genus Upupa; species Upupa epops. The sequence continues at coordinate 39,715 of VZRI01010257.1, forward strand.
TTGCATCAAATGCTAACTGAACAAGTTAAAGCTACCTATGTTCTCCTCTGCTTTAAGATGAAAACTCTTTGCCCTCTGCCTTTTCTTCAACCCGTGTGCACAGCTTAAAGCAGAAAGCAATCGGATCCTATAAACCACATGGTTACATGAACAGAACAATGACATGACAACACAAGAATATCATCTTCAACAGCAAACTTTATCAAGGTATTTGATTAAAGGCAAAAGAATTTAGATATTTTACTCACCCTAAGTTTGGTGTTTGGTCTTTTTTATGGGTTGGGGTTTTTTTGTTTATTTTTTTAAGAAAGCCTGAGCTAATGCATGCAAGGGAGATACCGTGTTGACCCAGCACAGTCTCTGCCTTCCATTCTCCAAGTAAGTTCTTAGCCACAGTCTATTCAGATGAACAGAGAAGTCAGCAGCTAAAGGATTTCTTACTGAGTAGAAGGATTTATCAGTACAGTAAGCTGCAGCAATCTTTTCATCCTTCCTTACAGCTTTGAAATTGAAGAGCTGCATTTCTTTGCATTTTAATACAGGAACAGGAAGGCCTCGGAGCTTGGAAGCACATAACCCGGCAATGACAAGATGAATAAATAAATCAAAACCCCATAAATTCTTGTTTCCAAAGGGGAAAAAGTAAAGTGTTACTCAGCCATTTCTGCACAGCTAAGCACTAGAACTATTATTTAAAGCCTTCCACCTTAGGAAAAGCAACTTATTGCCAAGTCTGCTACAGCAGTTTTTAAAGGCATTGCATCGTGAGAACACGAAGTACATTCATAAACAAATCCTTGTCACATTTCAATTGAAAAATACTTTAATATTGTTACATCACTGGTCAAAGCTTAATTATTAGGTACAAGTAACTCACTAAATAAGTTAGACACACCCACTTGAGCAACAATATCAGTAATATTTATTTAAAATACTTCTGCTGAGGAAATTTTTTGTAGAGATGGTTTTCAAACAAATCATCAAGGTTATGAAAAATAAAACAGAGAAACTCTTTGGGGGGAGGAGGGAAAGTTACAAAAAAAAAAAAAAAGCTTTTGCATATTAACAAAAACCCCTCAGTCTTTTGATTTGCAGCCTGAGTCTCAGTCCCAACCTTTTCCATCTAATGAACCCCACTATCCATCTTTAGATCTGCTTTGTTCTTGTCATTCTTCACCGAGTAGATGAAATACGTTAAGGTGTCCTTTTCATTCACAGGAATTGTCCTAAAATGGCAGCCAATTATCTACAAAGGAAGAATGCAAGGAAATTAAATAACCACTTATATGCAGAAACTAAACATTGACTTAAAATTTATTTACATTTAACAAAACCTAAAAGCTTGACCAAGCATCTCAAAAAAAAGAAAGTAAAATCTACTTCTCTTCAGAAGCCTTTAATAGTCACAAAAAGGTAGAAAACCAGACAATTTTATTTGAATTATAAACCAAATATAGGAAATCAGAATCATAGAATCATCAAAGGACCTCCAGGATCATCAAGTCCGGCCCTCATCCCAACATCTCCCTAACCCCTACACCATGGCCCCAAGTGCCCTAGCTACTTGGCTTTTAAATGCCTCTAGGGATGGTGACTCCACCACCTCCCTGGGCAGCCTGTTCCACTGCCCAACCACTCTGTCAGGCAAGAACTACTTCCTAAGATCCAATCTAAACCTCCTCTGTAGCTTGAGGTCATTTCCTCACTCTTATCACTAGTAATTTGGGAGAAAAGACTAGCACCAGCCTTGCTACAACCTACTAGTTTCCGAGAGCAATAAAGTCTCCTCTCAGCCTTCTCTTCTCTTAGATGAAATAATTCCAGTTCCCTCAGCTGCTTCTCACAAGGCCCGTTTTCTAGATCTCTCCCATGCCTCACTGCCTTTCTCTGGACCTGCTCCAGCACCTCAATGTTCTTTTGATACTGTGGTGCCCAAAACTGGACACAGTACACAAGGTGCTGTCTCATGAGTGCAGAGTAAAGGGGCACTATCACCTCCTTACTCCTGCTGGCTACACCATTCCTGATGCAGGCCAGGATGCTGTTGGCCTTCTTGGCCACCTGGGCACACTGTTGGTTCATGTTCAGCCAGCTGTCAACCAACACCCCCAGGTCCTTTTCTGCCAGGTAGCTCACCAGCCACTCTTCCCCAAGCCTGTAACGTTGCTGGGGGTTGTTGTGACTAAAGTGCATGACCTGGCACTCGGCTTTGTAAAACCTCATCCCACAACTCTAGCCTGTCCAAATCCCACTGCAGCACCTCCCTACCCACAAGCAGGTTGACACTCCTGTGTCATTTCATCTGCAAACTTGATGAGGGTGCATTCTATCCCCTCATCCAGGCCATTAATAAAGATGTTAAACAAAACTAGTCCCAAAACTGAGCCCTGAGGGATGCAGCTTGTGACTGGAAATGACAATACAACTTTTGTAAGTAAATGTTTTGCAGTGGGGGGGACATTCTCAAAACAAGCATAGGAGTATCACTACACCTATGTGGTCAAAGCTTGACTACAAATCAAGCAACTACAGAATATCAACAGAGCAATAGAACAGAAATTACAGGTTACTGCTCCTTACTCAGGATGGTGGAAGGGAAATGTGTTTCTGTATCAGGTCACATACAGAGACACCTAAGGCAACACAGGACTCTGAGAATTATTAACTGAATAGCCTGCTCTTTGAAACAGAGCTATCAATGAAAATTCACCAGGCTGTAACCACCAATCTCTTAACAGTTCAAATAATTTTTGTCATTCCGGAAGGCTTTTCCTTCAATCACCTTTAAAAGAAAGCACTCAGAGCTTTACCTGCTCTAGTTTTTTGCTGAATACTCTGGTAGATTTAAATTAGCAAGGGGAAGTGACAAAAATAGGACTACTCATTCAACTACTACAGGGTACATCAAACCAGAAATGATTAGCAAAATTACTAAGTTAGAAAGGTTTCCAAACCTCACCCTCAAAAAATTCAGAGAAACACACTGACAACATCCTGCAAAGTTGACTTTAAGTAACAGCTAGAGAAAGGAGTGTCTATTGTATATTAGGATGGGTTACAAGGAATCACATGCACTGTACCCTAAGGAAGTTCTGCAGCTATGGCTCACAAATCCCTGCAAAACATGTGATGAAAGCTTTGCCTGCTCACACTGAGCAACAGAAGCTAAAGCAGGTATCTTATGAGCGATACTTAAAGCAGACCCTTAGAAATGCTAGCTTTGCAGAACAAAACCTGCTTGTGCATTTGCACATGACAGTCCTGCTGATTCAAGAGTTAAGCTCCACCTCAGCTCTCACACAAGAAAATAGAAGATTGATTTTAAAATATCTTACTCAGTGGCAGCAGCACTATTCTTTTACAGCTCAGCCTTGAGATCTCCCACATATTTAAGGATCTTGCCTTTAATATACATAGAAAAACAGAGAGGCCAACATCATGTCTGCACTGAAGTACAGCTGAATGTATCACTGCATAGAAGTGCAAGCACAGCAGTGGTATCTTCAGGGGAGATCACTGGTTCTCCTGCATATTTCCATCAGCATGCTGTAACCGTACCTTTGCAGCACAGAAGAATTCCTTTAAAATTACACTCACATGTGGCAAAGATGCATACAGACAGCTGTACTCACACACAGATCCAGCACTCTTAGAAATCTTAGCAAGAAAAACCCTGATTTCATAAAGTCCCATTTTTCTGGTGGAAGATCCCAGTTGTTTAATTAATGGAATTATCAACAGAAGCCCATTTTTCATTGTTCCATACTTTACACATAGAGAAAACACTTGTAGTATCTATCTTTTTAAAGCAAAGTCTGAATGCCGCTACAACTCCCCCACTACCTCTTGTTTCTCATTCTCTTCAGCAGGACATGAGATGAAGACAGGAGGAATGGGCAGACTTAAAAACAATGATTCTATGGTATTCAAGGACACAGATCTATTCCGACTCACTTTACAGAGCAGACACTCTTTTCAAAAGTCAAGAGACCCTCCCACACAGAGAGCTTTTACTTTTTATTTCTGGCTCAGAAGGTGTGGCCAGTGAAGGAAGCTAGATAAGTAGTTCTCTTGTTCTCACAAAACCCAGATTACATATGCTTTTAACAGAAAGATCACATCATATAGAAGACCCCATGCCAGAGCAAGCTGCATTATTTATCATGGAACAAACACTTCTACATACTTCAACGAGCTGTGCTTTGTTAAGTCCAGGTCTGGTCTGTAGTTTGAAGTGTCTTTTGTACCTTCGAAGTGTGTTTACTTGTAACTGATATAAATCAACCTAGAAGAAAAGCGGGAGAAAAGGAAGAAAACAATCTGATGTAACTGAAAAGTGTTCAGTCATTATTAGTTCACCTCTCAAGAACATTTTGGAATCTCAGAAATACACAGGCAAAGCTGATCTCATTTTGACAAAAAAAACGAACTCCACCCTGTACCTTCTAGAAGAAGGAAACCAGCATAGTTGGGTTTAATAGCATTTTATGCTACAGAGCATTTTTTGTCTCATTTTAGCAGTGGACAATACTTAGAACCCGTAACTGCCCATTAGTCAGTTCAGGGTTTTTTGTTTTGCTCCCAGTTTGAGCATGTAAACAACATGAAAGACCAGAAAAAACCTTCATATAACATCTATGAAGATGCCAATTCAAAGGAGGCTCCTATATTGTGATTTGAGCCACCAAATTTTAGACTAGTTATATCCATCTGCACTGTGAGAGAGCACGCATTAGAACCAGTAAAAAAGTTTACTTGGCTTGAGGTGAGAGAAGAAAACTGCTGCTCGTGCTATACAGCCACATCCTTGCTACAGAAGCCTAATGCAGGAGCTTCATGCACAGCCATAGCTGTCCAAAACTACTTCTCACTGAGTTGTCAGTTGAGGGAATTGCACAAGGACCTCTTAGGGATATAAATACATGACCTTAACCCAGTATGGCCATAACTCCAGTATGGAGTTTGAATCCCATTAACTTCTCCCAGCTACAGTTCATCCTCCTTTACAACATAAAAGAGGCTCATCAGGTGACTGAATGGGAAAGCAAGATAAGAAACCAAGTTGAATGAGAAATTCCGCTAGACCCATTACACTTACAAACTCACAGCATTCAAGATTTGTTAAAGCATCCATCTCTGCTTTAAATTCATTTAACTGCCTCAATTACACAGTATTTAACCTGGCCAAACCTGATGTGGTGCCAACTTGCACAATAAGAAGATAGGTATGCTTTGGTATCTAAAGTTCATGTGGCACAAATTCCACTTTCCAAGTCTCAGTACTTGCATCAAGTACTCCCAGTACTGTGGAAATCCCTTCCTGTAGGAATCACTTCCAACAAGTAATGATAGTCATGACTGAGATGGAAATGATAAAACCTTGTATATCTTAGGAACAAGGGCTGGGTTTTATTTTTTTTTAGTAAACTGAATAACAATTGAAAATGAAGGTCAAGAGATTATTAGAATCTACAGTAACCACATGAGATGAATGTACTGTTGTTGTCCAAACGGCCAACTGAAATTCCTTAGGAATACTTCCCAGGCAGCTTTTATTCTTGTAGCAGTATAATTTAAAAAAAGCTTGTTTTCTTATTCTACAGACACTCATCACTGTTAACATGTTTTATAATTGTTACATGAGAAAACAAAACAGGCTTGCAGGACAGCTGCAATTCCCGCTGTGCCAAACCTACCTGCAGCCACAGAGAACATCAGTTTTAGGCAGAACTTTCAAAGAAGCACTACCACGTATTTAACAGACAAACTCTGAACAGCATCAAACTACTCCCAAGCCCTTAAAATCCTCTTAAAGGATCCTCTTAGCCTTCAGATTCGAGCCACGTGCTTTTAGGCACCTTCAGGCAGGAATTCTTGCACAAAGTTTCATCACTTACAGTGCTGATATCCGCAGATGCTGACCATAAGGATGTCATTAAATTTACACTTGCAAAGAAACTTCTGAAGGATAATCTTAAAAGACCTCATAGAAGGAACTGGATGGACATGGCAAAGCCACTGCTTAAAATGAATGTGCTGAACAGCACTTCCTAAAGCAGACTGTAGCAGAAATAGGAAGAGTACAGGTGGTGGGGAGGGGAAAGCCTTTGGTACAGTTTCTCCCACCACACCATGTAAAATATTTGAAAGATGTAGTCCACTTTTATAGTGGGTAAGGTTTCATGCTGCAGTGGAGAAAACAGGTGAGAAAAAACACCATTCTTCTCTAATCCTTTCTAGCACAGCTCCCTAAACAATGTCTTACCACCAGCAAGGCGTAAAACTGAAGAGCTACTGATTGAACTTTCAGTGAAGACACATCTGCAACCATTTGTATCCCTAATTCCTACGTGCAATTCCCTTTAGACTGTCAATTGCTGCAGAAGACAGGTTTTGCTAATTCGCAGCACAGCACTTCTAGGAGGACACCGAAAAGGGAACACTAAAGAGAAAGCTGAAAATAGGTTTCTGAAAGAACTAGCAGACACTTTAATAAATCACAGTGTAAAATACATATAACTTTTGTTATGTTAAGAACTGAGTGAATCAGGAGGTTCCCCTTTCCCCACATGCCCCAAAACAAGGAGAGGGGCAGAGGTGGGAAAGCAGTATCTATGCAGACTTGTAATTTCCAAGAACAATTTTAACACAACAATAAAAAACCTCAAAACTACAGTTTAGCTACCTCTGGAGTGTCCATGTCTTGTACTGGCGAGTCACCATCATCATCGCTGCCTTTCCTCTTTCTTCTATTTCTCACACTCTGAATTAAGTTTTTGTGGAAGTCACAAATATACAGATGCCTTGCCTGCAAGAGTAATATGGCATCTTTCAATCAAATCCACGTTAGCTCCCAGACTCATGGTATGAATGCACACACAGACACAACCCTCTGGCAACCACAGTCACATCGACTGAGCCGACGAAGCTTTCCTACTGGATTCTTCTAAATAAAGAACGTGCTGTGCTGCAGATCGCTGCCATCGGCTGGGCCCGGAGGACACTGAAGTCCTGCAGTGAACTAATTCAGTAGTAACAGGCTGCAGAGACACACGAGCACAGCCCTCCTCCCTCCAGCCGCTCATCGCGCCTCCGGAATGGGGAAGCAAACAAACAAAAAACAAACTGAAAGCCTGCTGTTCTTTCAGAAGGCAAGCAGCCAGCTCACGTCTCTCAATTCCCACCTGCACCCTCCCCTCCTTGTTTCGCTCCCTTTTACTCGCACAACCTACGCGAGCTCAAGCAGCAGGCTTCTTTTTCCTTCTTTTTTTTTTTTTTTAAAGTTTCCATTTGTGCGGCCCTGAATACTGTGGCAGGCACGTTCTAGCCCCGTATTTTACCGCTGCGAGGTCCAACGGGGGGCAGAGCGTGGTGCTGTGAGCGAGGACACCGGGTCGGAGTCCCTGGGGACTCGGGGATTCCCTCGGGGCGGGATCCCTTGGGGCAGCGTCCGCCGATACCAGGCAAGGGCAACCTTCATCCACGCCCCGGGCCTTCCACCCTGCGGGGAGGCACCCGGAGGCGGCTCAGCTAACGCCCCCTCAGCCGGGGCGGGGGTTCCCCGCTCGCAGCGTCTGCTGAGCAGGAGGCGCCGCGGCCAACACGCGGCGGGGCAGCAGGCGCTGCCTCCACCAGGCGCAGGCACAAGCCAGGAAGGATCCACAACAGCAAGAGGAGGAGGAGCCGCTTCGCGGCCACGCTGCTTCCCGCTCCAGCCGCGCGGGAGAACCCGCAACTGGTGCCCGCGGCTCTGAGGGTGTAAAGGGAACCCAGGAGCAGCGGCAGCAAGGGCGAGCGCTTTCCCCGCTACCTCGCAGAGGGACTTTCAGGCTGTGTTCCATCCGCGTCACAGGAAAGTGGGAAAACGACAGTGCACCGCCACCCCCAAAAAAAAACATCCTTAAACTTTATTACAAGCCCCAGACTCAACCAAACACGGGAACACTCGCCCGCGCAAACATCGCCAGGCCCCGCCGACAGCTTTTGTCCTCCGGCCCCGCGTGTCTTCCCCCCGCTCCTGCACTTACGCTCTTGTCCAACTCGATCTTCACCTTCTTCTGCGAGATGCTCTTCTGGATCCTCTTGCTGAAGCTGGCGTTGCCCGCGGCGCGGCCACAGCGCTCGCCCTCCTCTCGCAGGCAGCACAGCTGACCCGCACCGGNGCACCTCTACGGCGGAGCCTGCATTGCCCAGCACCGCGGCTGCAGCGGGGTCCGCCCCGCGTTGGGTCACCTCTTCGGGAACGAAGCCGTTCATGCCCAGTGCCACCTCCGCGGCCAGCAGGACACACGGAGGAGGGCGGTGGGATCCCGCCCAGCGCCTAACTGGCCCGGCGGGGCGCTCCCCCACTGTCTACGCGCCTATTCAGCTGCGGCGTCGGGGCACGAACCCGCCCTCAAGGGCGGCCGGACTCTGGCACCGGCTGCCGCTGCCCGAGCCCCACAGCTACCGGAGCAGCGGCAGCGCACTGCGGGCCGCCACACTTCCTCCTTCTCCCCCTGTCATGTGGAGACTCTTCAGCTGTTTCCTATGCAACAACAGCAACCTGCCTGCCGCCCCGCCCCGCCCCGCTCCCACAGCAGAGTCGCATGGGAAATGCGGTTCTTCCCTCGCCCGTGCTCAGCACCCGGTGGGCCGGCAGAACTACAGTTCCCAGAGTGCAGCGCGGCGGGAGCGCGGCCGTGGCTCGGCGTGCGGCTCTGCGGAATCGTCCCGCGGTGGCGGGGACTGTTTCTTCCCGTGGTGGTGCGGGATGACTTAGCTGCTCTGTGAGGTCGGGAGCGGCGCTAGGGGTGGCTTACCTTGTCTTTAAAAGGCCCTGTTCGCCCTCCCTCTTTCCCCCCCTTTTCGCTCCTCCCCGGCGGCGCGGCCGTTGGGATTTGAAAGGCGGCCGGGCCCTGCCGCGGCGTGGGTGGTGATCGGTACTGCTACTCTGCGGCCGAGCGCGTAAACAGGGAACGAGGTGCAGATACTCCCGATGCCCCTTGCCGATTCTCTAGCTGCGCCCCACGCCGCGGCGCTAACGCCTCCCCCCACTTTTTACTTTTCCTGGCTCTGATGTTCCTTCCGCCCCGGTCCCAACTCTCCCAGCCTCGCCGCCACCATTCCGTTACGCTCGTCCTGTTCGCCATGCCCCGTAAGGGGCAGCGGAGGGGGGAGACGGGCAGGCTCTGTTCTGCTATGACATGGGGAGGCAGCCCGCTCAGCTCCAGCCGGGGCTCTGGAGCGAGAAGAGCCGTAGCTCTGGCCTTTGTTAAAGCTGGTTTTAAAACACGTGTAAGCTGGGCTCGGTCTCGCATTCCTTCAGCGAGGCTCTCCGAAGACAAAGAGGAATTGCAGCGTGAGTTGCCAGTCTTGTCATTTAAAAAGGCTTTTTGTTAGTAGAGGTAGCATTCACGGCTAAAGAAGACCGAGTAAACAGTTTTGTCACTAGTGCTGAACCCAGACTTCGCTGTGCATGCAGTACATGCTGTGAAAATACGTGGTAACAGCGAGTAGTTCTAGTTTTTAGACTTTACAGAAGTGGGTTGGCATTAAACCATGGAGCACTTCAGCTGCCAGCAGTAGCGCAGCAGAAGCAGCCAACACTAACCCACTGTCTGTCTTCAAGTGCATTTAGAGACCGGATAACGAAGGCTGAGGCTTTGCTTTCCTCTGGAACTGCCCTGAACGTTCCATTTTATCTTTGATATGGCATTCAAGTTGACTGCACTCAAGGCATAATGATTTAATTGCTGAAATATTTGACCGTATCACTTTGCCGTGCATTTCCAGCTTGCAGACGGAGAGCAGCGGGGAAGGCAGTGAATGATTCAAGGAGACATCCTGCGTAAGCACAAGTTCTGCGTGAGCCGGGAACGCGATTAGAGCACAGTGTCGGTTTGAACTGCAGATGGCTCCTTAATCTGATTGCGTAACCTGGTATTAGAGAACAAGGATAGGTCCCGCTTTCTGCTCCCCACAGCCACAGCTGAGTGTAGGATTCGGTAACTGAGGCTAACCTGAGCATAAAGTCAGACAGCCACCAGGCACGTCTGAGTGATTAGAGTGGGGAACTGGATAACTTGAAAAAATAACCCCACTTTGTGTCTGCAATCACAGACAATAGATGTTTAACTCGTTTTTGGTTTGGGTTTTTTTTTTTTGTGAGTTGTCATTTCACACTTTGAAAACATGTAAAAGTGTAAAAAATTAAGATCCAAACTATGGCAGTGGGACTTAACATAGTAAGCACAAACTGGGAAAAGTGGGACAAGGGTGAGTTCCAGGAATTCTTCAGTGGAAACCCGAGTCATAGATGAATAATTTGTCGACTCTTAGGCTATGTCTTTTGAGATCTCTTATTTCTTCGGATGCATTTGATGATAAAACACATCAGTCTGGGTTTGGTTGAGGTGTTTTTGTAGAATGGAAAGAAAGATCACTTGTACAGAATAAAGATGTCTCTGATCCTCTTCATATAGGTCATAAGCAGTTAAAAGCCTGATTGTATTACCCAGTAATGCTTGCTGATCTGTTAATTTATAAATGAACTTTTGAATAAAGTTGTATCATAGCTTCATGGTTAGGTCACCAAAAGACAGTATGGGGCTGAGAAAGATAATTCTCCAGCTGCAAGCTGCTCACTTTCTCACCTGTGCCCTGTCCTTCTTTGTGCCTGTGAAAGCATTTCTGTGGCTGCATGGCAAACTAGATTGGGTTACAACTAGAGGAGCAATAGGAAAACCAGTTAAGTTTAATCCTGATCTGCTTTACAGCTCAGTTGCACAATGTCCCAGCACACAGGAAAGTCCCATGGAAAGGCAGTAGTGTGTGACCACTGCAGGGGAATGATCACTCATCACCTTGGTTGGTAGGAATGGCTGCTTAGAGTCAACAAAGAGATCATGTAACTTTGAATCTTGTAGTATATGTGGGATCAAAAAATTCAAAGAGCTGCAGCTAGATATGCAGTGAGGAAACATAACAGGATGGATTCACCAGCTTTTACAAAGCTCAGGCCATGTGAAATAGAATCGCAGAAGGATTCTGCTAGACTATGTTATCCAAAATGATGACATTATAACATCAGCTCTACTAGAGATGAGTAGAATTATTCAGAAATAGCTGAAACATATATAGGGGGAGATTTTAAACAAACATAACATGTTTGCAGCAATATACTGTTGAGAGTAAAACTTCAAAAATTAAATTAGTTCAAAGGAAACAGCTGTTCCATATCAGCAGCTACGGACACTGCACACCAGCAGAGCCAAATTGTAGGGAAAGCTGCAGTAATGTACATCTGTCATGGGTGCCCAAACCACAGCACAAACAGACTATCAGTAATTAATCCTGGAAAGGAAATACGAAGTTTATAACCACGTAGACATCTCCACATGATAAGGTTCAACAGGGAGGACTACTCACTTCCCCAACAGGGCCAATCATTTTAAGTGTACATTAGTGCACTTGCGTGCAGCACTTATCTTGTTAGCAAACAAAATAACAAGGAAAACTACTGGTATTCATTTTTCACCACAAATGCTCATCTTTGTTTTGTAACTATTTCAATCTTTTTACAAAATATTTTAAAATTCTGCAAATCCCACCCCATGTGTAGGTGTTTTCAACAAAAGCAACCTGCTCAGTGGGCATTCATGGGTTGTGGTAAGGAACAGTGAGCAAAACTCTCCTTATCATTAAAAAAGTCCTAATGTTTGTATTGTTCTCTCTTTTTTTTTATGATTTTCCCTGCCTTCTTCAGTATCAACTAGCTGTGGTGCTGCCTCAAATTATTGGTTGTCCAAATCTGTTAAGGCACAGAACTCAAAGGAATATTGGGACTTACCTATGGACTTTATCTTTTTAACTTGTATATTTTACTCTAAGATGGATAAAATATAACTTCAGATAGTGAATTGTACACTTCATTTGTATTAGCACCCATAGCTTATTGTATATGATTCAAGCAATAGAGAAAAAAAATCATACTTTTAACTAAAATAATGATATGGGTGCAACACTAGTATTTCCATTCCTTTGAGTAATCCAGCTGACGGCAGTGTTCCTTTTGTAAATGTTCTGCCTTGTACAGCAGTAGCTAAGGGTGTCTGAATGAATTTATGTAACACAGGCTTTTATTAAAAGATTTAGAGCAGTAAGCAGGGTCCAACACTGAACACTGTATTTTAAGAATAATCTAGGTGTTACAGGATTAAAATTGATAAGCTTGTGTACTAAAAGCTTTAGAGATTCGTAATGCACGCTCCTTAGTGGTTTGTGACGGTTCACTTTTGCAATAAGCTATTTGTTACAGTAGGCAAAGGATCTTCTGTTAGAAGCCTTCACTCATATGTGCAAAAACACCATAGTGTTGGTAGAGAAACTTTAGGTGTTCTGTGCTGAATGTGTGTCACAGATTGTCAGTGGAAGTTAAACAATGAAGTGTGAGATATGGCAGGCATCTCAAACTCAGCAACTGGAGAAGCCAACTTCCAAGTTTGCACCAAGGTTCCCCTTAGGTTTCAACACTCTTACTCCTCAGAAGGCCCCATTCAGCCATGTTCCAGAATCACTGATAACCTGCTTATCCAGTCTGCTTTGACTAACATTTTATCACAGTAGACCAGGTTGGAAGGGACCCCAATGATCATCCAGTGCAACCCTTTAAGCTAAAGAAATACAGTTTAAATGAGATAGCCCAGCACCCTGTCAAGCTGAGCCTAAAAACTGTCAAAAAACTGTCAAAAGTTGAAGAACCCATCACTTCCCTAGCAAGACCATTTCAGAATGTAATTGCTCTAAGGGTAAAACATTTTCCTCTAGAGTCCAACCAGGATCTCCCCAGAAGCAACTTGTACTCATCACCCCCTGTTCTATATGACTCCTTGTGGAGGGGAGTCTCTGTCTTCTTAGTAGCCACCTTTCAAGGTAATAAGGTCACCACCAAGCCGTCTGTTCTCAAGGCTGAACAAACCCAGCTCTTTCTTCATACAGCAGGTTTTCTAGTTCTTTGATCATCCTCATAGCCCTTCTCTGGACCCTTTCCAGTCTGTCCACATCTGTTTTGTATAGCAGGGACCAAAACTGATCATAGTGCCCTAGGTGCTGGCCTGAGAGTGCCGAATTTTGTTTGGCATTATGTCTCGCACTCAGAAGGAGGTCCAATGAAATCATCTTTAGGGCTTTTCTGAAACAATACAATTATCTGGAACATAGTGGAAAAGTATCATCCCCAGAGTTTTGATGTAATGTGTAATAACAACTTAGCTATGAGTAACAGCCTAATGTAGTAATGCATCTATTGGTTAAGAGTTAGGTTTTAATCCCTCAAAAAGAAATAAAAAGCTTGCTCACTTTCCTTCCCCACTCCCCTGTAAAAGACAGTGTCGTATATTTTCAGCACATTTTGCTGGACTTTTAAGATGCTCTGGATACACAAAAAGCACTGCATGCTGATCAACACATATTTCAGAATCACTGTTCTGTTTATAGAAATGCAAGTATTATACTGCCTTTGATTTTAATTTTTATAGTACTTATTTCACATTCATATATTGCATATTACATCTTCATATTGTTAGACAGTCCTAGAAACTACCATCATGTTCTCCCTCTGATATTTTTTTTTTGTAGAAAGGAAAATGGGAAACTTATGTAGCCCTGAAGCTTCTTCCAGTGTCCCTGTCCCTGCAGCACAGTTACAAGCATCTCTAGCTTCCATATAGCTCTCACAGAAGTTAATAGCAGGTTTTAAGTGCCTCTTGGGAGTGGGTAAACTCTTCCTTCCAACCGAGTCCTTAGGAGGTCTTTTTTTTTCTGCTAGCAAACCTCAAAAAGAGACTAATACAGATATTTTTATAAAAATGAGTAAAATTACCTGTGAGCTTAAAATGTTTATTTACCCAGAACTCAGGTAGACTTATACCTCAACAAACTCAAGTACAATAGTTCTGAACTGCAGCTGGTCTTAGCTTATGTTACTTGGCAATAAATTCTTAACTGAGAAATACAATGGGGAAAGGGATCAGCAATGACTCCAAAACATAAAGGAGGTCTGCCAAGACTTTCCGGAAAAAACGATTATATGACTATTGTTTTGAATGTGAAGTAAGTGACAGTGAGGTCTAGGAATAGAGAAGAAAAAGCCCCATGAACAACAAGTTAACTCCATGCAAGAGTAAAATAATTTTGTTTAAGCCCAAAACAGTTCAGTTATTGTGACCAGAAACAGCTGGTGCTGCTAGTATTACCAGCATTAGTATCAACAAAGATTGGTTGTGTTTATTTGCTACCATATGACTGCTGTTCAGTCTTCTCTCCACAGTAAAGTTTGAATAGAGCCATGTCTAGCGCAGACCGCCTCTGGTTTAGGTGTTTCGGTGCACAGCACTAACCAAAAACCAGTTGCCGAGTTTTCCGACTGAACCAGCCCGGTGTAACACAGCCAGTGTTTGCCTGTGAGTTGCTGAACTGGTTACACAGGGTTGACAACAGCACATACAGTATAGCTGTAGCGTTTAAAAGGTAACTAGATTTTGTATAAAATACATATTATTCGCATGCTATACAACAAAAAAAATTTTAAAAGCACTGATATCTCAAAGCAACTCTTAAAGATATTGACAGAAATACCATTTTTGTGAACCTTTGAGCAGCTGCTGCTATGTTTTAAGCAAACTACTAGGAAAGCACCTGCTTATAACTAGAAAAAGACAGTAAAATAAGTTTTGCTTTGGATTTAGGTGACCACTGGCCTAGACAGCTCTGGTTTTTTGCACTTCCTCCTGAAGCACTCACCATATACCTAAGGATGAGGTGCACACATGAAACAGGCCAAACACCAGTTGCTGTCTGCAGACTGTAAACCCCATTAAAAAGGGTGTTTTAAAGCAGTGATCTATTGAAATGCCTTTTGTGGCATGGATTTCAATCTTTTTCTGAACAAAATAAATACTGATTAAAGCAAAATTTGCTGGTTTTAATCTTGTGGGACACTGTTAGTGAACTCAAGCAACACTAAAATTGAGAGCAGCTGTAACGGACTTTCACTGTGCCTCAGGTTAACACTATCTTCTCAGGTCCATCACAGAGACCTTTCAGGGATCAATCAAGAATGATAACTTTTCAAGGCAGAATTATATCGTCATTAAGGCTACATTAGGGTATATTCCACACATGAATTTAGTCAACAGCAATGTCCCTGGAGAAAAAAAGACAGTAGAGCTTCTTCAGTTACCTGACTGAATTAGAACTGACAATGCCACACCAGAATGGAAGTCCGGTTAGAGTTAAGGTCATGCAACCACAGTTTGCGATTTCCTCAGCATCTATTGCTATGGATCTGCTGATGAAAACATTAATTCAAATAAAAGGCATCTATCAGTTTCTTCACTTGGTTTGTGCACATTGGCACCAGTATCCACAAAAGCTGTAGAAGCTGCCCATGGAAGCCATGAGATACAGTATGATGAAATGTATCACCACTCATTTTTGATGTCCACCGCATTTCTATTTCTCAGCTCTGTATGTAACCTGGTCTTGTCTGCTTGGACTTTTCCTTCTATCCAGTGTTAATAATCACTATGTTGTTTATCCTGACTCACAACAGTTAACTGAAGATGATGTGAAATTAACAATAGCACTCAAAATTCTAACAGTGGAGCAGATTAGAAAGAAACTCAGAAGGGCTCAAAGCCAAGGAGCTATTACTAGAGTCATCTCATAAGTTGACTTACTCAAGCAGAAGTAGGCTTCAAGTCCTAGAGTTCATGCTTCTTCCACACAACTGTCATCTGTATGTGGTTAATAAATTAGTCACACATACTGACCCAAGTCTATGCTCTATATATGACTGCTTTAGAAGAGTAACAGTGAGTAAATTTCTCAAGACAGAATTTGTGGTTTTGCCTGAAAAGAACAGTGTGTAATGAAAAATGGTGACAGCCTATTGTGGAACTGAGCAGAGAAGTGCTTTTCCAGGCACGAGGGTGCTGGGAGGAAGCCACTGCTTTGGGACTGACAAGCTCCTAACATCAACATTCTTGCATGGAGCTTTCAGCATCAGCACTGCAGTGGAAAGCTTCCAGTATCATGTTCAAGCATGGCAAATTTTCAATACTGCTTCCCTTGTTGGAGAACAGACAGATGTTAATGAGTACAACTGTTTGGTGTCTTATGCTGCACTACACTGCATGACATAACCCTCTATGTATGTATTTAAAGCTTTCTTTTACAGAGGAAAGAATCTAGAAAGAGAGTTATCTTGTAAAGAGCAAAGAACCTAATTTCTTTCTTACAACATTTAATGATATAATTTGAAAGTCAGGCACCCCTTTTTTTTCCCCCCTCATAGCAATAATTACACTTGCTCACCCTACCCGCTTTTCCACAATCCTTTTCTTTTTATTCTTAGAGCAAATATGAGAACAGATGCAGAGAAAGCCTTACTGTACACATCCTATAATTTCCAAGGACCAACCCAAAGTAATTTTTTAATTACCTTCATACATTGATGCTATAAGAAAAAGTTTTAAAATGTTAATAATAAACTTAGATGAAGCTTTTTGCTTGTTTCTGTTCAAGAAATGATGGAAAATGGATTTAGAAGGGTAAAATAAGAAAAAAAGAAATCTCTCCTTTCAGCTAAAGCAGTTAAAAAAATAAATGTCTGGTGCCTGTAGCCAGTTACAGTGACAAAATTCCAGAGATCACTACTTCAGAAGCACTGACACTGAAAACTCTTGTTTCCTGAAAGCTAGTTGACCCTTTTATGGTACTTTCATCTGAAACAAGGATCACCAGCAAGGATCCAAAACAAAACCGATTTAGATCTAGTAACCCTAGTTTTCATAGGGCTGCAAACAATGCAGAAAGTAGCCATGAATTTGTTTGACTAGTGATATGGAGAGCTCTAGGTAAGTCTGGTAGACAAAGAATAGTTTTGTACACGAGATGCTAATGGCTGTGCTATGATTCATTTAGTACACACTAGCAGTGCAAGGTTCTCCCACCTGTTACAAAGCCATTAACTAGAAAACACCCCACAAGAAACTGTCGTATACAGGTGGTCTACCACAAAGTGAGTGAGTAATCCATCTGGCAGACTAATTCACCAAACAAAATAGTTTTCTCCAAGTAAAGGCATTTTTAAAGCTATGGAATAAATCAAAATAACTCTTTAAAAAGTTCAGCTTTCAGTGCCACAGAACTGTGAACACAATTTGCTACCAAGAAGCAGTGGAATACTTTACAGGAACATAGAGCCAAAACTGGAGCATGGAATATCCCTCAGATACACACATAAGCTTTGTAGGTTAGGCACTATCAAAAGGAATAGCCACAGACACTTGCTCATGTTCAGATAATTCAGATAACTGGTTTCTAACAGGCTTTGTCCTGCAAAGGGAACACCAGTCTCTGCACTGCTCTGCCAATTTCACCTCCCAGTTACCCTGTCTTTTGGGGCTGCAGTTCAGGCAAATGCATAAAGCTTAAAGTGATGGAGGCATTTACTACCAGGCAAACTGTGTCTGCATGAAGACTTTTTGTCACGAGGGGAAAAAAAAGGCAGAAGGGGAGGGGGGGGAAGAGATCTTGAAGGGCAGGACCTATGTTTCTCATTCAACCCTCCTTACATTGAGCGAATCTGGAACAGGGAACTATTCTGGAGATGAAGACATTGATCACTCTCACCTGCAACTAGCATAAGGATTCCTGCTGCTGTCTTCTAGAAGTTTTTTCTTATGTCTTAACAGTTATTTTACCATTAAGTTATGTTAACACAATTACATCTCTACCGATGGCATCCTCAGAGAGCAGAATTATAACCTGCTCTTCACCAGTGCTGCAAGTGACACCTGTGAGTGTTCTAAACTGATTAGATTACCAGGAGCATAATGACCTAATTTGATATTAACTAGAGATTTGGGTGAAAATAACCAGACAGAAGCAAACCATCAGCAACAAAAACTATCACAGAAAATCAGACTAAATGACAAACCAGAAGCTTCTGGTTTACCGCCAAACCTAAAGGGTCCGATTCACCACCTGCAGCTCCCTTGAACTATGAAAACGAGACATCCTTCACTCCTTTTTGCTCTCTGCCGCTACGGCTTTGATTGTGCAGGGAGAGCAAAACCTTCTGCAGCTTCCAGAACAACTCACCCCCGCAATCTGCCTTGGGATCCTTCAAACCCTAACAGCCTCAGAAGGGCGCAGACGACCCCAATCCCTCCTGCTCCTCCCTTCCTAGGCGCAGACGGGACTCCCTGCCTCAGAGACCAGCTAGGCCCAGCCCGCCAGACAGAAGCCAAGTCCCACGGCGTGTAAGGCCGAGGCACAAGCAGACCCGCAGACCCGCAGACCCGCAGACCCGCAGACCCCCATCCCCCGCCACGGCTGTCAGCTGTCCGCCCTCCACCACCGATCTCCCGTCGCCCTCCATCGCTCCCTTTGTATTTTTAAACCACGCTGCAGCCTCCGGCTCTGCCCAATCACAGCGCGCACGAGCCCCGGCGGCCAATGACGAGGACCCCCGCGGTTTTTTAAACCGTCCCTCTCCCCCAATCACCATCCGCGCGCTCCCAAGGCCGCCCCCCCTCATCCTCACCCCAACCGGTTCCAGCGAGTACGGGCGCTTGCGACCCCCGCGAGCTCCACCTAGCCCAAGAGCTGCCCGGCTGACGACGTCATGGCAGCAGCCAGCGAATCCGCGGCCATTCCGGCCCTAGGTGGTGGGGCTGCGGGCAGTTTGAACAGCATCGGCAGCCAATCGGCTGCCGCGAGGGGCGGGATCCCGGGGGCTGTGGGTCAAGTTGCTGTGGCGGGCAGAGCAGTGGAAAACAAGAGGCGGTCGGTGCATCCCCCCGCAGGACCATTCAGTGGCAGAAACAGCAACAGCAGCGGAGAGAGAAGAGCCCCGTGCCGCCCGCCTCACACATACAGGCAAGGGCCGCGCTACCGCGGCGGTCATGGGAGAACAGGAAGGGGTGCGGAGGGAGCGAGGGCGGGCGAGTGGCGCTCCCGGAGCCTAGAGAACTCATTCCGCCGAGTGAGGCTTCGGGGTGGTTCTCTCGGCGGGGGT
>VZRI01010259.1:0-12568 GCA_013397515.1 Upupa epops
TGGATGAGGTTCTGGGCAATCTGAGCATGGTTAGATATGCCTCTGCTTGTTGTAGGGGGGTTGGAGTATATGCCTTTTGTAGGTCTCTTCCAACCCAACATACTGGGTGATTTAATGAATTTATGAAACCTTGCAATAGTTTGTATTGAATACCTATTGAGAATAATTTTCTGGCTATTAAGCTGCTATGGTTTTCATAAAACTACACAAGAAGCAGCAGTCTGCATAGGATTTATTAAAAATCATGAGAGAGGTGGACAGTGGCAGAAGCTTGCTGTAACAGCAATGAAGGAGCTTTTTGAAATGCAGAAAAAGTACCCAGAGCAGTGTTCTTAATAAGTTTAGGTATTGGAAAGTAATAAAGAAATAAAAGACAAACAAAGATTCACAAATTGCAGATTAATATCCACCACTCCTGATGCAATCAAATAGTCTTGTTCAGCACTGTTAAGGAGTTGTCCTTTTTTTCAGGACTTTTAGGTACCCATCATTTTCCAGCGTCTGTGTTTGTACTGATGGGAAGGCATGTGAGTGGCTACTTTTTGGAGCCGATTTAGGTGACTGAGAAAACACAGGTTAAAGTTGCCAAATAAGAGGGGCAGGTCTGTGGTTTTGTTGCTCACTGAAAAGGAGTATCAGGCCTGATTCTGATAAAATATCCCAATCCAGGATGGCCTTGGGCTTGTTCTTCTGTGTCATCTTATTATCTTACTTTAAATAGCATTAAAGTTTAACCCAAAGTCTCAGAACAAAATGCACTTTTGAAAAGTGCTGTTTCATGACACTTGATGCTGAGTACTGAGTTGGTGTCTGCCCAGGGAAGGTTTTGCAGAGCTTGCTTTTTCAATGTCTCTCTTTATGAAAACACGTGGTCCAAAGCTATCACAGATAACTGGTAAACATTCCAAAGCAATTGTCAGTGGATTCCTGTCCTGGAAGTTTTGCTGAGAACACTACTTTACAGGCAGTTGTGATGAGGTGAGGCAACCAGTTCATGTAATTTATTTAAATATAAGTTTCGACCATCACTTAACCATTTCTGCCTTTTCTCAGAAGCTACTCTGAATAGCCACCAAAATAAATTAGTGCTAGAAGGGTATCTCATTATCAGACTTCAGAACTATCTCCTGCTAGTGGACATCACTTCAGGTACTGCCCGGCCACCACTTCAAGAAATTTGAAAACTCCAGAATTCCTAAAGGACTTGAATTGTGAATTTTTTTACAGGAAAACAAACTTCCACTGTAGAAGGCCTGGAAAGGGATGACCAAAAATTAAGGGTCTGTCTAGGATTTCAAGTAAGAGAACAGTACATATTAGACAAATGACTAGAAAGGACCAAGAGGATGATAAGGAATTAAAGGTTATGAAGACAAAACATCTGGAGCAAGGAAAGGATTTCATGGACAGAGGGCATCCCAAGGTTGTTCTTTAATTAGACAGCTGGTAGATTTTTGAAAAAGCCTTTCTGGTGCTGACCATCAGCTCTATTTTTTTCACATATTAAATTTCTTACCCGCTCGGGACAAGCCCAGCTCAGAACATCAGTAGTAAAATCTAACAGTCTCATACAGAGATTAGAAAGGCTTATCCACAGCTTCCTCCTTCTGTTACTAAGAATAGCTTTACCCTAACATTTTACAGTATATATGTATTTTAATGTCAACAATAGCCAAGAAACAGTAACCCTAGTAACTTCATCTACCTCAATATTTGGGTTTTTTTTTCCACCTTAAAAAAGCCCTCAACATGTTGAAACGCAGACAAGGTGACTGTACAACAAACCCCAAGGCTAGCCTTTGTAGGCAAGCATTAGTTTCATCACGAAGAGACAGATTAGGAGAGGGGAGGAAAAAAAAGTTGCCTGTGTTTTATTCTGTAATTTCATCTTGGTTTTCGAAGAATGTTTCAGGCACAATATAATGACAGCAATTTATTCTATTTATCCAATGAAGTGTTTCAGATTGCATTCATAGACTGAAGTGATGTTTATGTGTGTAGCTGGATGTCTAGTTTCCTATGGAGACAAACTCATTAGGGTAAGCTCACATGTTGCTAGTTACTCTCCACCTACATGAAGGTACAGAGATGGATATTGCAAAAGCACAGGACTTGCATAATTGATAATGTGGGCTGGAATTTCTTCAATGAGCTGCCTCTTCCTTGGGATAAAATAGGACAGACAAGATCTGCTTTGTCAAGGCCACAGTAACTTCTGTGAAATCTTCAGATTTTATTTCTTCCAAGAAGGTTTTAGAAAGGCTCTGAGATTGTCAGAATGACCTGTTGGAAAATTTTAGGAAGTGCTTTCATTGGGAATTTAAATGTACTTCCCTCCTACCTCAACCAACAACAAAACATTAAAAAAAAACAAAACTAAAATGAGGAAATAAAAATATTTTTAGTGACTTGAACTGGGAAGGATGGTGTTCAGTTTTGCCTCTTTTTTTCCCCCTCTATTTTATTTGGTTTATCAGTTCAGAAAGTCTTGGAGGTTTTTTTTTCACCACATCTTGAAACAGAATAACTTTCATGAATTTTTACAGAAAGGGAAGGTTTTTACTGGACCCTTGCAGTCACAGCATAAACCTTGTTTTCAATGGGTAGCAATGCAATCTATGGAAAATAAGTATAACTTTCACAATGCAGCTCATTCTGGCACATGGCCAATGTGTAGCTATCTATCAGAGGTGAGCTTGGGAAGAAATAGATGAGGAAACGTGAGGTGTTTTTTTTGTTGATACATGTGGTCATCCCTGCATTAACCAAAGGTGTAGTTGTTCAACTAGTGCATGGAAAGGAATAGTCCCGTTTCCATCATGGGTTGCGCTGTGTTAGCCTGTGCAGCTTTTCTAGAATTTGGCAAACAGTTGGAGCCGTCTATGTTTAGATGAACCCATAAAACTTCTACATTTGCATAGCCAAACGCGTACGCCGGTAGTACATGCATAACACCTTGGAGCTGTGTGCACAGGTAACTTGTATAGCAGCAAATGTTCCAGTAACCTCAGTCTGTTTGTGTAACACCCACTTTACCCAGAGAATCCTGAGTACTGAAGCAAAATGTTCGAGCTGGTCCAAAAAAAGCCTGTTGAAATGCACATGTGAGCTCCAGTAAGCAGAGCCAGACTGCAGAATCTCCCTGGAACAGGGTTTCTCTGCAGCAGCAGCTCTTAGGAGTCGGTACAAAAATTATTCCTTCCAACATACCATTGAAAGCCTGGGTGTTTCCAATTAACTTTGATCTCTGGAACTGAGGGGCTTTCACAGATGTCATTTGTAAGTGCAATTATAAACATAATTTACTGTGAAACTGTCAGTTTTGAGGTGGATTGACCAAGCAGGTGTTATGGCACACATAGTCTTTCACGATGGCAGCTCACCACTACTCTGTGCACAGGAATACAGTGAAGCAACACATTTCTCATCTACTCTGTCCAAACACATGTCATCCTTTTATGTCTAGAGATGCCTGAATGCTCATTCTTTCACACCTACATTGCTCTCTGCTTGTTTCTTTGGGGTGGAAATCTAAGCGTAGCCTACAATGGAATAGCAGATGATGGGGGACTGTATCTGTAGGATGTTCCAAGCAAATTCCCTGTCTCACAGTGTAGGTACAGACTCCACTAAATATTTTTATTTTTAATCTTTTTCTAATTTCTTTTTTCTTCCAGCTGGCTACTTTTACAAAAGAAATCTTTATTGTCACCTGCCAAGCGGAGATACTTTTGCTTTACTAAATACTATTTTCTCTACTTTTATTCCAGATCTTGAGACTCTGTATAACCTCTCAAATTTCCTTTAGGTTAGGGAGCTCACTTACTGTTCATTGCATACTGCTGCTTTCTCTTTAGCCAGCTCTTTCTCTGCCTTACAATTCTGTTAATCAATATCTTCTCTATTTTAAAACACTAAGTCTCTACATACCATTGTATCAGAGGTCTCAGAAGACCTGAGACAGATCTGGAACGTTTTCGAAGTCAAGAAAATCAGTTCTGAGAGAGTGATCAGCAGCCAGTCTGTTATGGCCCCATTTGAATCAACCCAAGCTGCATTTTATGCTGGGTTTTTATCTTCTCACAGCTGTTTTCGTACAATAGCAGTCAGACTCATGGGTCTGTTACAGCCATCAAAATCCTTCTTTGACTTTGCTTAGCAATAGATATAACATTTGCTGTGCTCCACTCACTTTGTTCATGTCATAGATACACTATATGGTAGAATATTTAAAAGACTTTAAATCCAGAAGAGCACAAATCTTACATGAGTTCTGTCTGTGAATTTTCAAAATAGTCAGAAGCAGTTTATTGTCCAAAACTGTTGCAGGATCGGGTTTGTCACACATAATCTATCGAGCTAGAAGTTGCACCGATGTGTTGCTCAGTGCAATAATAATTCTCTACTCAAAGGCAGCAAGGGATTGCCTATCCAAATTTAAGTCCCTCTGTGCTGTATGCCTTTTAAATAAAGTTGAGGAATGTTATTAGCTCTGATCTCAGTGCCTGTAGTTTACATGCTATGTCAGCAAATTAGAAATAGTGTAGTTTTAATAGCACGCTAAGCAAACATTATTAGAGAGTATCAAATAGGAGTTCAAGAAAAAAGTTAAGGAGGAGTTGTCCTAATTCATTTCCATTGCTCAGGGACTCACATGGAACTTACTTGGTAGAGAAATATAAGAATGTGAGTAAGTGCTGTGAGTAGAGTGGTGACCCAACCAGAGGGCTCTCTAGATGCTGGGGTGGCAGGATTAGCCCTTTGGTCCCAGCTTCGGCCTTGCTTGTGCTCCCAGTATGAGCTAGAAGTGCAGTGCATGAGGGTGTCTGTGTAACTCCAGTTCTTTGCTGCTGCCGGTGCTGTTGATCCAATCAGCATTTATTTGACTAAAGGATGTTGAACATGACAAAATGAGTTCTAATTATAATGTGCTGAAAGAGCTGATGAAAATGTGACTGCGTTCTGTTTTTAATTTAGCTGGAGGCATTGGAAAAGAAATCCAGGGGGTGGAAAGAATGCCTTCAGTCACAGTAACAGTCTTGTATAAATTCTTCAGAAAACTTCCTTGTCTGTGGTGTTTCGGGCCCTGTCCCAGCGCAGCACTGCACCACACTGTGCATTTGATCCCCATGATACGGTATGTCCCAGTGAGATCAGGGATGCACTTGAGAGCAAGTCTGCCTGTACTGGATGGCTTTGATGCTGCATTTGGACGTAAGTACATCCCAGTACTGGACTTTGGTTTTAGATCATGGCAAGCAAATCCCTATTGAGTTAGATCCTTCTAACTTCTCTCTGTTTGTCCATGCTTTTCTCAAGGCAGCAATTCCCAGATCAGTGCAATGTTGGAGAGGTGTCACCTCATATCCAGGCTGTTTGCTGTGTGTTCTGATGAACACCATTCCAGTACACACTCCACAAGCCAGTACTGGGCTCTCTTTGTTTTGGACTGTTTTTCCTCCAAGCCACATCTTACCATACATGAATAGGTAGTTTGCTATCCTCTGTCACTCCAAGATCCCTGTTGCCATTAGTGCTTGTAGTTTTCCTTTGAGCCTTTTGTAGCTTCCTCTGCTTTTGTCGAAACACCAAGTCGTTTCAAATTCCTCCTGGGCAGTGCCAATAATGTTTAGGGTATTTCCTATTAATTCCTCTGGCAGCTCATAAATCACATCCTTGCTTTTTCAGGGCTCTGTCCTGCATGTCCTCAGCAGTATTCAGGAAGGCAACAGGAACATTCTCTTTGCGTGGTGAAACTGAACATGGCAGCACAGGTCTTGACTGGTCAGAGATGGTGGAGCTTGGAGGTGCAGAACAGGGCACTGATTGTGCAGTTTCCATGCAGAAATTGCTTCTCTCCTTCAGAGTAGAAGTTGAGATGACCTTGATAGCTCTACCTGTGACAGAGTTTCTCCCCAAAACTGCTCCCAAGCTGCTTTCTCAGCTCTGCACTGAGCCTCAGACAGCACAGCCAAAATGCTCCCTCGGGAGCCTCTGACTTTGTGTTGATGCAGGTGGGATTGTGGAGGGAGGACCAGAGAGAAGGTGGGTTACTGAGCCAGAAGTCAGAGAGAAGGGATTGGAGATGCAGGCCAATCCAGAAAAATGTGGGTACTTTCCACCAGAAAGCTGGCATCTCCCCAGACAATCCTTGGGTCTGCTTGGAGAGGATATTACTGTTTCTGTTCTTGCTGCAGGGCATTTTGGCTCCCAGGTATTGCTAGATCACTTCCAGAGATGTTATTGTGAAGTAATATTCACATGAACTGATCTGGGAGGCATAAAACACCCCCTTCAGCTGGGTACACGACCCATGATGAAGTTCAATGAGGTTTGCAAGGTATATTTGTATCCTATATTTTCAAATAAAGAAAAGCTTCATATTAGGTATTTGAAACGACCTTCTGCATTTTCCCCCTAATATTACTTTTATTTATAGCTTTTTGTGAGAAACAGCCACTGTTTTGCTGACAATTCAGTTTTGATTAGGCATCCTGATGCTTTTTGGTTTGGTGTAACTTTTGGATAAACTATTAGTAGGCTATGTCAGGGGGATGGATGCTGACTTAATGCAACAGATCTTTGTGTTACTTGACTCGTGCTTCTGTAGGAGAATGGGTCAGAAATGAAACCCAAATAAAACAATAGTGGCACTGTTGCTTGAGGAAATGTGGCCCCAGAGGGAGCATGTGAAATTTAGGTTGTCAGTCTAAACATGGGCTGACTGATATTGAAAACTGCTTTGGCTTCTTTTTTACATGAAAAACTCACATAATACATAACTCTTCATAGAATACATATAAAAAAATCAAATAACCAATTTTAAGTGTAATGACATTTGCTATTCAAAAGGAGAAGTCCATAAAGTTGATATTTGCTCTTCTCTGCATCTTCTTTAGCTACCTGAATGATACCGTATGCTCTCTATATTCCCTGAAGTTGCTGTGCTCTGTGCCTTTCCTCCCTGGTTCATGTGGCCACAGTCAACTCTGGATGGTTGCAAAGACCAAGCAATGTGATTAAAGGTAGTTGCCTACTCTGCTAGGACACCAGCAGGGATCAGGTCCCTATGTACTGTGCAGACCAGTACATGTGTTCCTATCTCAATAAATCAGGATTTTTCAGAAAAACATATTTTGCCTTTAAGTCTGGTAGTGTATCAAGCACTGAGGGTACATTAGTGTCTGTCTCTCTTTCCTGAGATATATTTTCTTGAGTGCTTGTGCTAATCCTATATATTTTCCACAGCTGTTTACTGTAGCTATTGATACCCTCTGAAAATAATTTGCAGTTCAACCACTGATTTCTTCCCAATGTGAAATGCATCATTGTAAGATGCTTTCTTGAAATGTCTCTTCTGAAAGCTTCAGACTGTGTTTAATCTTGCTTGGAGCTCCAGCACTGTTATTCCAACTTTAGCTTGCAGTTTATTATAACTCTGCAATCCTTGTTTGAAGAGCTGCTAACCAATTATTCCCCATCCTATGACTGTAGAAGTGGATATTTGTGCCAAACCCATAACACTTTGTTCTTCTCTCTACTAAATTGAATTATGGCTTTGCAGCATATTTCTACAATTTTCCTACAGGCATGCATATTAATGAGAATAAAGTTGTGCCCCTAAATCAGCCTTAACCAAGTTGTTTAATGAAGGTCAGCGTTGCTTAAAATGAAGTCACAGGAGTCCAAAGAAATGAATAGATGCAGGTGGTAAAGAGGAGAGCAGTAATTTAACAGCTAAGATCACAACAGTTCAGACTGTGAAACGTTACCTTTAGGAGCAGTGCCTGTATGATTTCGGTACAGTTCTACAAGTCAATATGAAGAGGTTATATTGTTATACCGGTAAAAACAAAATGAAGTCCATTTTTCCTAATCATCTAAATACCCAGAATAAAGTAATTTTGCAAAATAAGCATTTTATCAAAAAATAGCGTGTACAATTGCATTTTCGTACAAGCCCTTTCTCATCACATTTCCTTTGAGAGTACCTTTCTTCAGGTTTATTCTGTAATTTCCAGTCTTCCCTGTAATATACATGTGGAAACATGCAGTCAGTGGTGGGGAAAAAAACACAAGTCCTACTTGGTCAAGGAAGCTTTGCACATTTTTTCTGCGTATATCTTCATCCATAACAACAAACAGTGCAAAAGAATAAAAACACTAGTGAGGAGTATGAGCGTGCCAATGAAATCCGCTCGGCCATTCCCCTCTTTTCTCTCCCCAGTTCATTTTTCAAGTACATCTTCTCATAAATTGCCTTGATTGATTATCTACTGAGATACTACTCTTTTCTTTCTTCAAAAGTCCAAGATTTTAAGGGTAGATATGTGTTATAATTTTTCCATAGACAAAGCTACAGAAGTGGACAGCGTGATTTCTGCAGAAAGCCCACATTAACAATTAGAACCCTATCATCTCTTCAGAAAGTAAGTCAGCCCCAACCTTAAGCTGCAAGTGACGGTGAGTGGTGGAATCCATGCATAAGGTGACCCAGAGGTTAAAGTCTGATCTGAATTTCTTTATCTCCAGCTCCAAATGGAAATTGTCCTCATGCTTTTATTTTCCACAGCCTCCTATGGTAAAAAGCTTCCTGCTATTGAAACAGTTCTGGGTTTTCTTTAAGAGCTTTCTTCATGAGTTTGAGCATTGTCAAGCCATTTCCACAGTTCGGTAACTCCCAGAATAATCCAGCTGTTAGACTTCTGTCAAATCTATTAAACCATTTCATTTCAAAGGAAAGAAAAAAAGGTTAAAATACAGAGTGGTCTTCCCTGTTCCACAAAGCCCAACAGCCAGGCAAAATTCTTGCACCAAATATCACTAGTCTCTTCTCAGGTAGAACAGTAACCTCCCCTGGATTAAAGTAGTCGGTAGTTAATTTTGAAGTTCAGAATGCTGGCTCCCTATCAGAGAATATTGTCTAAGTGCATCTGGGGTGAGTGGCAGTCATGCTCTGTGTTCTGATCCATACCCTGCAAGCCACCAAGACACTCTCACTATTGCAAGATATCAGAGGGTTCATCTGTGTGAATACACAGGCCATCAAAGCCAGAAAATATTAATTGGTAATTAAATTACTAAATGAACCAAACAGAAAGAACTCTTCAATTCTTCACTGATCCTTTCTTTTCAAATATCTGTTTCCTTACAGCAAAGCCATCAGAAAAAATGAATATAAATAAACATGTGTAAATTATACTCCTAGACCTGCTTACACTTAAAACCTATTTTTACTGTATTGCTTCATTGTTGTGGGTTTGTGTGCTCCACCAGCAAGTGGCAGAACATGTCCTAGGCAGGGATTTTCCATTGCACACTGCAATTACAGACAATTGACATTTGATTATATTAACCAGCAAACTTTCATGAACTAAATGACACCTGAGTAAGTTTCATAACTTTTTGCCTCACCCTACCCTGGAATGCATCTGTGCTGCGCGAAGGCTCTGAATGGTTCTGACTGCAAACAGAATGATTGTTGCTCAGGAGAGGAGGGAGCTTTCCTGAGCCTGGCTGGACTAGCTTGCAGCCTGATTGTAATGGCTTTCACAGAATCACAGAATTTTAGAGGTTGGAAGGGACCTCTAGAGATCTAGTCCAACCCCCTGCCACAGCATCCAGGCTGGTTTTGAGTCTCCAGAGAAGAAGACTCCACAGCCTTTCTGTTCAGTCTGTGGCAGGGCTCTGTGACCTCACCATAAAAGAGTTTTTCCTTATGTTTACATGGAACTTCCTATGTTGCCTCTTGTCTATCCTGCCCCTTGTCCTATCATTGGCTGTCACTGAGCAGAGCCTGGCTCCATCCTCTCGACACTTGCCCTTTCCATATTTAAAAACATTACTCAGGTCACCCCTCAGTCTCCTCTTCTCCCAGCTGAAGAGACCAAGCTCCCTCACCCTTTTCCCGTAAGGGAGATGTTCCACTCCCCTCATCATCCTTGTGGCTCTGCACTCGGCTCTTTCAAGCAGTTGCCTGTCTTTCCTGAACTGAGGGGACCCAGAACTGGATGCTGTTAGTGACTGTTGAGCAGTTCTGAAACTACTTGCAGGAGTGACCTGCTGCTGTGTGTGGGAACAAGACATACAAATCCTGTTTCTGACCCTGATTCAACCGTCCCTTGTGTTTTTACTAGCTCTCTGCCTACATCAGTGAGAAGAAAGCAGTGGTGATTCTGCCGAATTGGTATCCATTTTATAGAGGGCAGGAGTTGTGCTGCTTGGTTGTGGTGCCTCTGGTTTGCAAAGCTGTGTGTCGTGCAAACTTGTCACTGCATTATGTAACTGTCTATTGCAAACCTGCCTGCTTCACAAGAAGTCCAGCTACACTCCTCAGAGCTCCCAAATGGTGACTCATAAACTCTCGCAACACACTCGAGAGAGGGTTTCCAGCATCTCTGACTTTGAGGAGTGATGTGGAAAAATAAAGTGCAGGAAAGATGTGTAGAAGTACAGCTATTAGTAAGATGATCCCACCATATCCCCATGGACAGAAAGTTTCTGCTGAAGGGCCCATCAGCACACACACACTTCTTTCATGTGGGAGAAAAGATTTCTTCATTCAAAGAGCAAAGAGTAATGGCTGAGAAAGTGAATTTGTACCATCCAGATGCTGGCTGGAGCAGGAGATGATACTTTACACTACTATGCATTGAGACTTGTCACATATATCAGTACCCTCAAAGTATTCCTCATGGCCATCTTTCTTCTTCACAGTCACCTGGATCTCATTCAGAGTCAGGAGTGCAGCTGGAGCTAAGAATCCATCCTTTAATACCTGCTTTCAGTTCTACTGGGGTGGAATAAAACTCCATGAGCACAGTGGTTCACTTGTGTCAGTGGGGATAGCAGACAAAGCCCAGGCAGTGTCCATGAGGTGTCTCAGATACTTCTTTGCTGTCAGGTGCCAAGAAAACTTGCACAGTGTCACTGGATGATATTTGTTAGGTTCCTAGCATCCCCATTGTTTTCTGCCCATTCTCAGTTGGGCTATTTTTTAAATAAAGGAATTAGAACTTGGACTTTGTTCACCTGTAGTGTAGTGAACAACTTAACACTTTGGCATCTGAACTTTAGGGAACCCTTAAGAACTCTTAATCACTCAGCTTAAAAAAAAAAACCAGGGCCCAGCACAGAACAGATGTATAGTAATAAACTTATCTCATAATGTCAAATGATTAAACAGTGGATTCTTTTTTACATTTAAATATACAAGATTTTCCATTAAGGGGCTTTGTTGACTCTGATAACAGTTTCACAACCATTAAGTTTATTTCTACAGCTATTTGTTAAAGGCTAATAGGGAAAATAATAGAAACTAATTGAAAAGCAAAGCAAACAGAGCAGAGCTTCGAATGTTCCAGCTAATAAGGTATAGAGATTTTATCGATTTCATTTTATAAACAACATCCTCAATAACAATTATCCTCAATAACAATTACAGTGTAGACAGGTTGCTTGTTTAAGTTATCAGATAAGATGGCCTACGCAGGTATATATCAGGGGGGAGTAATTTGAAAAGGATATGAGGATTCAAGAAGCTATTGATCCATCCATCACGAGCTTATGTCATGAAAAAAGGTTCTTGACAAGGTCAGTCAGCAGCTAGCCTGAATGAAAATGATGAAGTTTCAAAAGCAGCTTTATGGATTCTCCTCAAACTCAAGAAATGACTGAAGTGAGGGGTCAGATCTTGCCCGCTCCTGGCACACAAATGGTAGAAGTGAGTGCCTGCAGCGTTGAAGTACAATCTGCTTTCAGGGCTGTGGAAAGATTTGGCCCTGGGTATCCTCTGCTGGCAGAAAACTGCAAAAGCTGTTCCTGAGTCACTTCTGCTCTTCAACCAGAAGCAGAATATAATTCTCCTTCTAGCTAGTGGCTTAAAACTGTAAGAAAGCTGGAAAACTAATGATGTGAGTGAGCCTAAACCCCTCGAGATACAAAGACAACTTTTTACATGTTACAGCAAGGCTATGCACAGTATTCACAGCTCTGATGCTGAAGGAGACTTACTTGCAATTGCTCTATGACTGTGCTGGCTGGCGACTGAAAGTTTCTCAAGGTATGACAGTGTAGCTCTCGAAGTGCTCTTTTTGTTTAACTGATAGTGCAACAGTGACTGGGAATAGTGACAGGATGGCCCCAGTGTGTCTGGGCTCTGTTCTCTTGGGTAGTGAGGTGGATTGTGAACTGGCTGCAGAATGGAAGCCAGAGAGTAGTGCTTAATGGGACAGAGTCTTGTTGGAGGCCTGTATCTAGTGGGGTCCCCCAAAGATCAGTACTGGGACCAGTCCACTTCAATCTATTCATTCATGACTTGGATGAGGGATTAGTGTGCACTCTCAGCAAGTTTGCTGATGACACAAAGCTGGGTGGTGTTGCAACACCCCAGCAGACTGTGCTGCCATTCAGCGAGACCTGGACAGGTTAGAGAGCTGGGCAGAGAGAAATGTAATGAGGTGCAACAAGGGTAAGCGTAGAGTCTTGCTTCTGGGCAAGAACAACCCCAGGGACCAGTATAGGCTGGGGACTGACCTGTTGGACAGCAGTGTAGGAGAAAGGGACCTGA